>JBAMNC010000316.1:600000-752500 GCA_037902135.1 Cetoscarus ocellatus | reverse complement strand
ATTTTGTGGTGATCCAGATAACTGCCATTAGCGAACGATTGATTTTGCTCTATAACTGTCTAACTAATAATGATATGGACATGATTCAGAGTGCGAGGTGTGGGGTTTTTAGGGTCAAGGAATCATATTATATTGGTAACTTTGGTAATAGATGTAACAGCAATATGTGAGTTACTTTGGCGGATGGTTGCACTCTTTGCCTGCTTTCTAGTTTAGAAGTGCAAACGGATGTTTTTCATTGTCACTGGTCAAGATAATTACAAAATGCCTGTTTAGGGAACCACAGAGTATTGAGAATAAAAATATGTTTTTGGATGTTTATTGCTGATAAGTTATTTTTTATTCAGATTTTCATTTTTTTTGTGTGTATTGAAGCATATTTGAGTAACTTCTGTTATTTCATTATTTTAAGGCTTTTATATGAAACATTTCAGAAAAATCCCAGGAACTGAAACGGCCACATTTCTTTACTCAGACTTTTCCCAGAGTTTGTGACAGTCCTGTTTGTATTTTCTCCTCCCCCACAGCTGTCATACCTGACAGACAAAAGCCCCTTTCACAGTGTCTTTATGCAAAAGCACAGCAACTAAGCTCAGTCATCTTTACACTTCAAGACTTTCACATTAATTCTGTGTGACTGTAATATCTGTGTCTGTTTACACTGCAATATGGCTTGGATGCATTCACAGCACACAAAGGCACAAATTGGGGGGGTCAGCTCTTAACCCCCATTCCGCCTCCGCAGCATTCACAGGGTCATAAATAGTACAGCGTGAATGGGGTCTGAACTGTAGAAACACCTGCTGATAGTGACTAATATGAGCAAGCAGATTATAAGATTTTCATAGGCAGACTTTTAAGACTGGCACAGAAAACACAGGGGAAAAGAACTGCAGTATCAGTGTGATGCTTGTATTATGGCTGTACAGACTGGGAAGGGTATTTAAGTGTCATTTTTACCTCCACCAAGAAGTTATGTTTTTTGCCTGTTTGTTTGTATTTTAAAGAAATTTTCAGGAGTTGTCATGATGGCTCAAATTAAAATTGATTCGAATTTGGTGGCGATCTGGGTATCATTCGTGAACAGTTGTTTTCACTCAATAACTGTCAAACTAATAATTATATTAACATGATTCCAGCTGCTAGGGGTCAAAGAATCATATGATGATGGTAACTTCATCATGGAGCAATTGCTTATAGTTGTGACAGCAATGTGTGAGCTACCTTGGTGAGGGTTTGCACTTTCCCAGTGCTGTCTAAGTCTCTCAATTGAATTTTGATTATTTTGACTGTCATTGCCATTTAGACATAACTTGTAATAAATGAAATGACAATTTTTAGCTCATTGTTCCCCTTTTAATCAAAATCCTTAAATGGTTATTTAAAAATTATTAAAATGATGGATGGGTATGGTTATTTATTTGCATTTTCTGCACCAAACAAATCTAATATTCTTCATTAATCATACCAAAGCCAGAGCACATCTGCTGACATATATTATTTGCATTATTTATTTTACATAGTGTTTTGCAGGTGGTCTGGGATCGATTACCTCCTGCGGCTAATTTCTAGCATGTCTTCCCCTGCTCTCTCACCCCTCCTTTAAATCTATCCACTTTCTCCATATCAGTAATGGCCTAACAATTTTTTGTTTAAGGTGGTATTTTGACATGTATTTGACCTCAAGATACATTGCACCTCTTATGATTAGAAATTTGGAGTGAGCCATGTTGCAGTTTTGATGAGATCCTGATTAAATGTTCAGCCCCAATAAGCATTTAATTCTGTCCATATGCATGACAGTGTCTCTTTTCCTCTCTTGGAGGAGCAATGTTCTTTAATATCATAATGGTAGCAACCTGCCTTGATATGTTTCAGTGGAATAAAATATCTCACTTCAACAGATCATTTCAGTTAAGGATGCCCGATATTGGGTTTTTGCAGATATTTCTGTACTCATTATCGCTGATACTGATGTTTTTTTATCAAGAGCACAAAGTCTTACTTTATGACTTGTTGCTTTCAATGTGAGAGTCTATTTGTGAGAAGAACAGATTTAAAACAATAAAAAAAAAAATTTAACTCTTAAAAAATGAAACTCTTGATTTTTAAATGTACTCATACAGTGATTACAAGGTGAAGCATCATGTACATTTGTGTATTTTGCTGATATTACTGCTGATATATGTATATATAATGTATGGCAAATATATCCGCAGTAAATATCGGCAACAATTTCAATATTGACTGATACTGATATTTAAGTTTTTAGGCTATTTCTGCTGATTCCGATATCATACTGATGATACTGTGCATTCCTAATTTCAACAAACAATGTAAAAAATGGATATTCCATACCTGTTTAGGTTAGCGTTTGTTGTGCAGTGCAAAACATTTGTTCTAATTTCTCTTAATTTGAGTCTTTGGAGGTCTTGAATTTGAATTTTAAAAATGGCGTCAGAACCCGTTCTTTACTTTAAACCGTTCACATACAGTCGCAGTTCAGTGAAGGACTGGACTTTCATCAAGTTTAATCCCTAACACTTGTGCCTCTGGATAAAATATTTGCTCAGACCTGCAGAGCAAGAAGCAGCAGGGATCAAACAGCTGATTCTGAATAAAATTTAATTTTAGAACCTGGGTCTAATGAGTGAATGGAGAAAAGCTCACCAGGCAACACCTCTTAAGCTCACTGTCAATTACAAACTTAATCTTGTTTGTGTAAGCCATACAACTATCAAAAAGACATTTTTGGTGTCTCTACCCCTGTGGTGGAACTTTTTATTCCTGCACACGTCAGCACATTGAGTATTACTAAAGTGAGGTGACAATCATCAGTGACAGCTTTGAGTGTCAGTGTGTTGTGTGTGCTTTAAACACATTTAATCCATCATAAATCTGCGGTCCGCCCTGAGCTCTGTTTCACTGTTTGTCCTCCATCAGATTTAATCCTCCTGCTCACTTTCCCTCTGTCCCTCTGTCCCTCAGTTTACTGCGGGGGGCCGAGCAGATGGGCATGTACAAGGCCGTCAAACCGCAGTTTGGCGGCGGAATGCGGCGCTTCTCCTGTGAGGAAGACAACATTTATGAGAACATAGAAAGCGAGCTCTGCTTCTTCACCTCACAGGTGAAGGCTGGTTGTTTTAGTCTTATGGATATGTTTTGGGTATTGTCCACACATAGGCGGGTATTTTAAAAACTGAGATTTCCCTCCTCTGTTTTGAAAAATGAATCCTGTCCACATGTGAAGCTTTCAGAAACATCTTCTTCCACATGAAACACAATTATGCATGAATGCACTGTCAATAGCTGTATGTAGCATTCAGCAATAGCCATGGCACACAAGCTTTTCTTACAATTCCTCCACAATGAGCATAATTTTCAAATGTATTCCAACAACCCTAAGTCTGAGTGGTCTCACGGTTTAATTTGTGACCCTTAAATGCTTTTTGTGTGGGTACAAAAGGCCAGAATACACATCAAAAGCTTAGTTTTCAGAAATACCTGCCTTCATGTAGACATGGACTTACAGCAGTTTTGTCAATACTTTTGGTCCATTGAAAAAATCTAAATTAAGAGGTTTCTTTTTTTCTTTTTGTTACTCTGATTGTTTTCAGGAGCGTCAAAGCATCATAAAGTACTGGCTGGACAATCTGAGAGCCAAACAAGGGGAGGTGCTTCACAACATCCACTTCCTGGAGGGACAGCCAATTAGTATGCCTGCATTTATCATGAGCTTCTTGTACTTTTCTTCTTCTTTACCCACTGTAGAGTAATATTAAATGCAGAGTAATTCATCAAGAGAGTAAAATAAATAACTAGTTGTGTTAAATAATCATGATCTCAATATTGATCGAGAAAATTGGAAGAAAGACTTTAGTCATAATCAAACATCCCTATTGTCCATTTTATGTACTATAAATTTGAAGCAAGAAATCAATTTCAGACAGCTGCACGCCACCAATAACCATTATAATTGTTTGACTCCTTTTCACACAATGAAAAGTGTATTACTTAAGTGTTGGTGTTGACCCTGCCTCATAAGTGTCTTAATATCATATTAGATATTATGTGTTGTTGTCATGTTGTGTCCCCTGCAGTACCAGAGCTGGTTGCTCGAGGTGTGATCCAGCAGATGTTTCCTCTTCATGAGCAGAGGATCCTCAACCAGCTGATGACCTCCTGGGTGCAGGCAGTGTGTGAACGCCAGCCACTGGGTAAGTAAAGCTCATATTTTATGTTGTAGATAATTAGAATTATGCAGCAGGCCTAATTTTTAAACCAAGTTATGGCCAATATGGCGTGCTCTCTCCCACCCCACAACACAGTACTGGATTGATTGGGAGCTTTTGTGGGGATGCACTTTGAAAAGGGCCAATGTACGTTTTTAAGAAAATTTTGAACATTTCTGCTCTCTAGATGACATCTGTGACTACTTTGGGGTGAAGATCGGCATGTATTTTGCCTGGCTGGGTTTCTACACAAACTCCATGCTTTACCCTGCTGTCATCGGCTTCCTGCTCTGGATCCTTGCTGAGGCAGACCAGGTACTCTGAACCTCATTTTGTAACAAGAGCTGTCTGTCCAACTGAAGCATTAATGAAAATCACACTTTATCCCTAACAATTATGTGTACTGCTGCTTTATTTTTTCTGTCTCTACAAACGCTTTTTATGTGAAGATTATGAGGATTAGATGCAGATGTTTCATTTTCAGCATATGTCACTCTTTTAAGTCAGTGGGGCATTGAAAACTTACTAGTGTAAATTAATGCCAGTAGTGGCGAGAGGAATGCGAATCAGCCAAGCCTTGTGTGAAAATGCCTCAAACATTTTGTTTCTAAATGTATTTGGAACAAAAGAAATTAAAAAAAAAAATCTTTACAGCTTATGGGAATATGACTTAACCGTTTCAGAATTTTAATGGAATATCCAAGTTCAATGTGTCATTCAGCATAGCTAAAATTTGAGACAGAAAAAACATCTCTAAGTGTTAGAAAATATTTTTCTAAAACGGCTTATGTACAGTTAAGATGATTTCTCAGAAATGTGTGGACGGTGTCACTATCACTTTGACATGAAGAAGTTGACTGTGTGAGAGTAAAATAGTTTTGTTGCCTCTGAGTGGGTGGGACTTGGTTTGTGTTTTTTTTATTGGCAGAGTTATTTGTTACATCATAATGATTGTCTAAAGCCTACCCACTTTTAAGTCCAGTCTCTGAGGTCCCTCAAATATTAAAAAAAAATGTGCGAAGATTAGTCCTAAGATTTTTAGATGGTTGATAATATGTATATACGATCATAAATATCATATAAAGAAAGTTTTTGTTGATTTGTGTTCCCAGGGGCTTTAATAACTGCTTGGATTAAACTCAGGCCTAACCTTGTGGTGCAGATGGATCAGCCTGATGGCTGTCTCCGTTCCATCTTGCCAAGCTCCAATCTATAATGATTGTGAGCAACACAACCTGGGACGGCCCAATCAGAGTCCTTTAGAGCAGGAAGAGGTGGGAGCTATGAGTGAGACGATGGCAGGAGGTGACTGCTCATACAGAGATTAGCATAGATGCTAACAGCTTCAGTAGCAGTTTTATCAGATCTGGACCACATTTCTTTATTAAAAGAAAAAAAATCACTACAAACTTCTCTACTGTAAGGATATTTCCACTTCATATCTTGGCAAGAGTTTTTGTTTTAGAAAGTCACTCACGTTCTTTCCTTTACACCGCTGCAGTAGTGCTAGCCTACTACACTATTTGACTGGCCTGTTATTCATGGAGCCATCACCCAATCACTTGCTGTATATGTTATTGACAGGTTCTGCCCATTCCCAAACACTTTCTATGGGCTCTTTCCCAGATTGGCAAGTGAAATACATTGAATGGTCCATCTGGTGTGGTGAGATTAACCTAGGCCACACATGTTGATGCAAGAGCCTCCATATATGGGGAAAACTGACATAATCTGCTAGGCCGTTATGGCCACATATTCAGGAAAATTTTCCAAAATGAGCAGCACAAACTGGACTTGAGAGCCTGTTGCTGTAGTCAATCGAATTCTACATCGCTATTGATAGCTTTTAGTCATGTGAGCAGTGAGTGGGATTGGAAGGAAAAAAATGTTGGCATTGACCACTGTGTGCAGCTGCAGCACAGGCTTTTTGATGTATTTTCTCTTCAAACCTACACGTTTACATCCCCTAAAAGACAGGAAAGCTGAAACTAAACTGTATGTTTTAGGCCCTTTGGATCCGTACACATTATTTGTATTACTACAACCAGTGCAGTCTTTGCCAGATCATTGTCTCTAGATATGTTTGCATACTGTAAAACTGGAGATTCTGTCCCCTTACCCCACAACCATGATAAAAGATTACAGATATATGGTAGGTTTCTTGTAGTTGTTGTGTATTTTGATTGATAATTCTGCTGTTTGGGAAGTGAAGATCAAGAAATTCTTCATTATCAAAACTGTAGTGAGTAATAAGCTAACATAAACTTATCCTGAAGATTCAAAAACAAGGCAACTGGACTGTGTAGAGTTTGTTGGGAAGACGTTTCACTTCTCATCCAAGAAGCTTCTTCAGTTCGGGAACTGAAGAAGCTTCTTGGATGAGAAGTGAAATGTCTTCCCAACAAACTCTACACAGTCCAGTTGCCTTGTTTTTGAATCTTCAGGATGACCATGACCTGGATGAATGAGAATCTACACAGATGTATAACATAAACTTATGTTATTTACTGTTGGTTTTTTTGATCACTATTGCAATTACTATGTGCATTTCAGCAAGAAAATATAAATTTCAGAATCATAGTTTCTAACAATAGTCACACATTTGCTCTCCTTTTCAAAGTATATGAAGTGATAGTTGTCCTTTTCAAAGTGTCCCATAGTTTCTGACCATTTGACTCTCTGGAGGTAAGCCTAGAATTAACAAGACTTTCATGTTAACATGTTTTCTCACCTCTGCTGTGGCTCTCTACAGCATGACGGCACAATTCTCACTCAGATAGTATTACATTGTGTATCATTGTTTCTCTCCCTCTCTCTTGCAGACCAGTCAAGATATCTGCTGTGTTGTTTTCGCCCTCTTCAACGTGGTGTGGGCGACATTGTTTCTGGAGCGCTGGAAGAGGCGAGAGGCCGAGCTCGCCTACAAGTGGGGGACCCTGGACACCCCCGCTGAGTCCTTAGAGGAACCCAGACCACAGTTCAGAGTGAGAGGTTTGAGTTGTAGCATGCATGAATATAAACAGTGTTGTTTCCTTGTGGGTGTACAGCACCTTTATCCTCCTTCTGCTGCATTTACTCAGATAAGCCTCCAAACATTCACAATCACAGTCTTCGTAGGGGTTAAAAGACCTTAAGACCTCTCTGATTATTTCACTAATCAACACTCACATTCAGGACAGTTGATGAAATCTCTATCCTCTCTAAGATAAAAGTTCAGATTTAATCTGGGTGCTTTTTTTATCAGTAAACTGTTGCACAACCATGCAGTGACTGTTTACATACAATCACAGGAAAACGTTGTGTTCACAAGAATAGCGTGTCCTCCTTTCCCACGTGCACCCAGAGGGAGAGGAGGGGGGGTTTGGGTGTCCTTTTTCCCGCCTAACCCTTGCCACATCCCACAGCCAGCCCCCCTTCTACATCTCCTATTATGGGCAATGAACAGAAGGGTAAAGGGAGGGGTATAGGGGCCTGCATTGAAAAAATAATGCTGGGACCACTCCTTACAGGCCCGGCTAGCTCAGTCGGTAGAGCATGAGACTCTTAATCTCAGGGTCGTGGGTTCGAGCCCCACGTTGGGCGTGTATCTTTTGAAGATCCCCTTGCACTGGCACAATTATACATGAGGATGGTCTGACCTGAGCTGTGAAGTATGGAAAGCTGTAAGCACTGTTGGAGGGAATGATGAATAATACAGTTCATGGCGAAACGTCTGAAAATAACTTCCTGGCAGACTGACTGTTAAGAAGATATGACCAAATGTTAAGGAAAATTCTGAACAAAACAATCTGGCAGAATTTCTGAAAAGTAGAGCTAGATAATCTTAAAGAAGCTGAGCTACGCAACCACAAGAAAGAGACTGGCACATAATTGGAAGACAGCACTCACACTGCACTACAGACATGGTCTGAGTCTCATTGTTTTCCTAAGTTGTGCCTCAGATATTAATTTTAATGACACTGTGAACACAAGTCACATGAAATCTGGTCTTTATAAGTCAGGTGTGGATCACATGTTAAGATGAAATGTATACAGACAAAAGAATAACTCAGATCTGAAGAGAACGAGAACCGTCAACTGCTGGTTTGATGCAGTTAAGTGCCAGAGAATGACAGTGTAATGTGGCTGAAGAAAACTGGCCAGTGTGGTTTTTTGTTAGTGTAATTCATGAAAACAATGCTAAGAAGAGGGATGGACATGAGTGCCAATGGCCTTGGCCTTTGATACTGTACCTCCAAAATATAATAAGTTAATTATTGACTCAGAAAAAAAAACAATATGAGAAATCACATTCAAGCAGAAAATAAACATGACCTTGGTCGTTGAACCATGACCTTCAAGATTTCTTGAGAAAACTTTTAGGGACTTCAAACTTAGGATTTGGTTTCTCTAAGTTAAAAGTAAATGTATTTGGGGAGGTCAAAGATCACAAGACACCATGATCAACGTCTGCTTGTGGCCTCTACCGTGAAAATGCTTTTAAGGAATGTCTGAAAAATTTGCTTAATGACCACTTTAATTCAAGGATGAACAAGGTCAATCCTCCTCGAGCCTCACGACTAACCCATGACTAAGAGGCGTCGGTGGCACGGTCTGATAGTGTGCTTTGTCAGTAATCGGAAGGTTGCAGGTTCGAGCCAAAGCTGTCACATGTTGATGTGGCCTTGGGCAAGACACTTAACACCAAGTTGCTCCCACTGCTGTGTCAGTGGCATGTAAAAGATTATAAAACCGAAACTCTAACCATCAGTAAGTGGATGTGAGAGTGCAAGTCTATTTGACCCTTGCTTGTGAACGTGTTATCTCAAGAACTCAAGCTTTGCACTAATGGCCCTTGACTAAATGATGAACTGATTGCATTTTGGAGGCACAAGACGAAGGACAAGGTCATTGTGTCTCATGTTCACCCCTTGCCTAGGGATCACATTAACAAAAAAAAAATCTATCCCTGGTCCTCCTGACCCACCATTGTTCTTTCACTTTCATTTTTAGTGTTTACAGGTTACACTTACAAAAATCAAGGTGTATCTTAAGTGTTACATGAACATTTTCACTTAACAAACTTAAAACTTTCAGTTTAAGAAAGTAACCTGCAGTATCAATCACTGAACCATTTTGCAGCAGTCGAATTTCAAACACTTTCTAAATAGTGAGATTGCAACTGTGATTTTAAATCAAGCCTTTTTTTGGCCGTTTTCCCCTCATTGTTTGTCTCTGCAGGGAGTGAAGCGCTGCAGTCCCATCACAGGCTGTGAAGAGTTCTACTACCCTCCCTGGAAGAGAGCTCTGTTCAGATGGCTGGTCAGCCTGCCCATCTGCCTCCTCTGTCTCTGCTTTGTCTTCCTCGCCATGCTGCTCTGCCTGGAACTGCAGGTCTGAATAACACAGAAAAGATGTTATGTGAAAATAGGCCTTTTGAAGAGTTCAAGAGCAATTCACAGTCTGTCAATCTGATGTATAAGTTAATTCTTAATTTTAAACGTTTTTTAAAAAGAAAATGGCAAATTTTGAGGGAAAGTGCCTATTTTCAGTAAGGCTGCTAAAAATGGCCTTTACCCCCCCTACATCATGACATTGTGTCACTTAAGGAAATCATGTTCTCTGACTTTAATTAAGATCAACGTACAGCTGTTAAGTTGCCATTTTATATTATGTTTATTTCATTTCAATATTTCTTACACTTAATTTTATTTGTTCTTAAGATGGGTCAATGTTATGTTTGTTTCTGTCTCATAAATTTCGGTCTAGAGGAGGACATTTAGTCCATTTTTCCCCCAGCATGAGAAAGAAAAGTTAGTGTTTTGTCTGTCAATTGTATCTCCACATTTGTTAATTGTTACATCTAGAAGCCATAGTTCCAAGACAAAGTTACCATCATAATATGATTCCTTGACCCTGAAAACCCACAGCTGGCACTAGGAATCATGTTAATATATATCATTATTAGACCGTTATTGAGCAAAAACAATTGTTCACTAATGACGGTTATCTGGATCACCACCAAAATCTAATCATTCTTAAGGTGGGCCATTACCAACATCTCCTGAAAATTTCAGCAAAATCTGTCCAGTAGTTTTTGCGTAATCTTGCTAACAAACAAAAACAAACCGACAAACAAACATACTCCATCAAAAACACAACCTCCTTGGTGGAGGTGATAAACACAGGTAGTTGTAGCTCTGTAACAGCAAAGTCGAGTTAGATGACAAACTAGAAATTCTTCCCAATAAAATTGCTGTTAGTTCTTAAGATGAAACAGCCCAACCGGATACAGAAATGTTTGCAGCAGCTGCAACTTAACACTTAGTCTGAACTCGCAAGCAGGTAGAAGGATGGGAGAAACACACTTCAGACTGGGTAAAACATGCTGATAACTTTGTAATCTGAAATTAATGAAAATGTCTGTATTTGGTCGTTTGAACTTTACACACTGACTTACAGAATAAAAGCACATTTCTCTGCACTCATGCACAGGACTGAAATACCACAGGCTTGATGGGGTTTAACAAAATCAAACTCTTAAAACCATTTTATGTTTCCTCCTCATATTTCCTGGATTATATAATGCTTCAGGGGATGAATGGCAACCTTTTGGGGACTCCAGTTGATCATCATTGCCTTTCAGGTTCATAATTAAAACTCTGTCTACCATTGTATGCAAATGAATAAAAAAATTCTTCCGCTTCATATTTATTAGTGTTAAATTTATACTAACTCAGGAATGCTCCGTTTTACTTAACAGCTAGTTGGTTGTTGTTGTTTTCGCAAGTAAAAGCAAACATACCAAATGACTCCAGCTCAATGTAGTATATCAGTTTATAGATGTTTTCATAATTATTTTCCTGCAAACTGATTTACTGGGGTCTTTAACTTGCAAATTGTTCTTTAAACTGACTGAAGCACCTGAAACACTAAAAAAAAGAGATTTCAAAAAAGGATCATAGATTAACTGTCATTTTTATAATGAGAGTAAAAAAAACTCTCCAGATCCATAACTTCACAGTATAAATTATAACATGCTAACAACAAGTTAAACAGAGCATTTTATAATGTACTTATCCCCTCTAAATTCATAGTCCATTAAAACAGCTGTGAGTTTTGGGAGAGCAGATAAGAATGAAAAGCAGGTATTAAATATTTAACATGCCTCTAATGCACCTTACAGGAAGTGGTTATGGAGATCCAGGAGCTACCTGGTATCACAAGATTCATTCCTAAAATACTCCTGGCCCTTACTGTGACTGTTTGTGATGAAGTGTATAAGAAGATCGCCTACTGGCTGAATGACATGGGTAAGATGTGTTAAACAAACTGGACACGGTATAAATCATTTTCTTTGAGATAAATGATGCTGTAGAGCAGGAGTGGGCAGCTAGAGGCCTTTGGTCATCTTATTTTGTCTGGGTTAAAATTGTTTTCTTACTTTTAAGCTGATGTAAGTAATTTGTCATTAATGATGAGTTGATTTGCCAGCATGGTTGTCTACAGGGTCGAATCAGAAGAAGGTGTAATTACAATGAAGCTTTGGTTTAGGAAATGGGTTGAAAAACATTCTCAGATGTGAAGTGCAGACAACCCAAGAACACATAACTATGCTGACATATAGTACTAAGATCACTGTTTCTGCTGCACTAAAAGTAGCCCTGCATCAGGTCCCATGAGAGGGGGCTCTCTGAGTAGTAAGACAGCTGACCAATCAGAGTGTATATGAGTTGAAGTATCTAACATTTTTCACATTTCCTTCTGCTGTATGCTGTGAAGAAGTTGACAGTATTTGTAGCCACCTTCCTGTTTTCGACAGTTTTTTTTTTTTCGGTTGATTGGTTGTTTTTTAAATTACAAAATAGTTGTTGCTCAATTAAAAGTGCTCAGTGATGAAAAGAAAAGGTCAGAAAATTCTTCTGCATAATCATATCAAAGAATGGGAAACCCTGAAAAAGCAAAAAGTGGATTAATGCTACTAGATGCTCCACTATGTCAGTTAGTTACAATAAACAGTAGAGCCAAACAGACTTCCCCTAATTGTGCCATAAAATATCGTGTTAGTTTGATCACAATACGACTGCCGTTAATAGTATTATTGCCCAAGAACACTGACTGAAAGTGATAGCTAATATTGATCATTAAACCGTTGTTAAATAACATTAATAAGCTGATGGTGCGTTCCATTTACCTGGAAATTTGATCATGGAAAGTGGGAATCAGGTCACATCCCATTTAAACCTGCTCCAGTTATTAGCTAGTAAAGTCAGGGTATCTGAAGCTCGTCTGACTTCCCCGTGGGAAAGTCCGACCAAATGGGGCATTCACAGTGACACATCTAATTTGCTACTCGGAGAATCTGACTTTCGAGATTAACTGGAATACACCATAAAAATAGCTACAGCAAGGCTCTTACTTTTTTTTTTTGATGATTCTACACCCCCCACAAAGCTAAGTTATTGATCAAAATACATTAGACACAATAGGTCCTAGGTGCTCTGTCAGAGTCAAAAGTCCTTAAATGTTGTAGTTTACATCTGTATCACAGATTTCCTGTGGTTATCATGGGGTTTAACGTGCATTGTTTTGAAAGATGAAAAGCGAAAAACCTCATGGTGCAGCTCCACAAGTGTCAGTCTTGGCTAATTTTTTTCCCGTCAGCCCTTCATGCTGGTCACATGACAGCAAGCCGTCAATTTTTTCTGTAAAAGTATTGCATTATGTATTAAACTTTTACAGGCTTATGTTTTTTATGTTTATTTGATTCCCCTGAATGTGATAATTGCTTTAAATCATCTTTGCATTGTATAAATACTCAAGTTTACTAATTTTAATGGTCCTGAAACCATCTTTCTTTTTATTTTTATTTATATACGTTTTTTGCATTTGTTTTTCCTACATTTTGTTGCTGTCTGCCCCTGAATATCTTACAATTGAATAAAGGTTGATTGAATCTGAAATACAAATATACAAATGTTTGTAAATTTTACAGTATAAATCAATGAACATTGCTCATTGCATCGGAAAAGCAGATTCAATGACTTTTCTTTCAATGCAAAACTGAACAGTATAATTTAAATGTTGTTCAATGATATTCTGATGGAAGTTATATATTTGTCTTTTGTTTAATCACATATACTTATAGCTGTCTAATGGGGCTTATTACATAATTTGCAAAATGAAACTGGCACTATCATTGTCAGAATCTGTATCCAAAGAAATTAGATCAAATGCCTCAGGTTGTTATTCAGGGTTGACTTTTTAATTGGATTCATTGTGTGTTAAAGATCAATGAGGCTTTTTGATTGTCATTTAAACAACAACTTGCATATGCTTTTCTTTTATTTATGTTTTATCAAGAGAACTACAGACTTCAGAGTGCCTACGAGAATAATCTCATCATCAAGATGGTTTTTGTAAGTCATTCTTCCTTTTTCTGTTTTGTGATATAATAGTTAGAGCTCACCTCGTGTGACAGAGTTTGATGTCTTATGTTTCCTTCCCGTTTTTGTTACAGTTTGAATTCATCAATTCCTACTTAAGCCTTTTCTACATCGGATTCTACCTCAAGGACATGGAGCGACTAAAAGAGGTGACAACTGTTAGCAGTAACAAAAACATTTACATATAATATTAGTCTTAGACTGACGGCTTTTGCTAAAACAAACAGGTAATTGTTAGTTTTGGATGTTATGTCTGGTATTGTGTTTTTATTTTCACAAGGGAACTATGCAGGTCTCACTGCTAAAACCAGAAACTTACCGCCTGAACTCTGAAGTCATTATGAAACAATGGGTATTTGATTTCTGACACAATTAGACAAAAGCAGGTTTCCTATTTTTAGGGGTAACTTGCAGCTTTTGCTAGGCAGTTTTTATGGTTCTGCAACAAGAGACTTTGTATACATAGATACAGAATATTGCCAACACTGTCTCAAAGGGAAATTTGAGACGGTAATGTAATGTACTAAATCCAGAGATGGAGCAAAAGGGGGTCAACACTGCCCCCCCATTCTGTATTCAGGATGTTGACAGTGGAGGCAAAACAACACAGGGTTGTAAATATTATGGCCTGAAAAAGCAGCATGAATGGGGCTAGTTTTAAGAACTGAAGAGGCCTTTTGGAAAAGATGATGAATATCCTTATGAACCTTAACCAAGTCCAGTTTCCCCTTGAGTAAGTGTCCTTCTCTCCACAGATGCTAGCCACCCTCCTGATCTTCCGTCAGTTCCTGCAGAACATTAAAGAGGTCCTTCAGCCTTATCTCTACGAGCAAAACAAGCTCGGCGTCTTCACCCCAAAGGTGCTGTGGGAGCTCATCCAAGCCATCATGCTGAAATATGGCCGCCTGGCTTTGGGAAAAGCTCAAGCCTCAATGACAGCTTACTCCTTCCTGGGTCCCAGAGGAATCCCTGTCAGTCACACGGCTAACGGTAATCCTGAGCCGAGGAGACGAGGGGACCTGAAAGCTGGGTTCAGGCTGTCAGAGGAAGAGTGGGACATGAGTGACAGTAATCTGAAGCAACGTAAAGTCAGCTTCACGGAGAAGGTCGACTACCAGGACGTAACGACAGAGAGGCAGCCGGTGTTTGACAGCTTCCTGGAGGACAGTCCAACGCTGGTTGAGGAGGGGATGGACCCGTCATCTATTTTTGACAGCTGTGATGAGGACAGTGATTGTGAATCGCAGAGTCAAGTATGTGATCTTATTTCTTTTATGATCCTACTTTTTTGGTTTTTTTGTTTACAAACTTAGTGAGAGTACTTATCTTTTTAAGCCACAGTGTTTTACTAATAGAAGGCTGTCATTCACATCACGAGTGTAGGGCACTTGAAGCTCAGGGTCAGTAATCAGTACTTATGAAGAAAAAAGAAAAAACCTCAGTCCCCCTCTCTGAGGGTCAAATCTAATCAGTGTATCTTGTAACAGCACAAAATGTTGTGAACTGTCTGCCTAACAGTGCTGTGTTCAGCCATGTTTGAAAGCTTTTGTGAGAGTATGAATTGTTTACAAGTTTCACATATGAAGAAACTTAGGAGGAGGCTTTATTACAGTCAGTCTAATAATCTTTTATCCCTGCCAATATTTACATTTATTATTTAACATATTTCTTGTCTTTAATATTCAAAGGTTTATGATACATCACTTAAACTGACAGGAGAGCAAAAAAGCCTGAGGGGGGCTTAGCCCTATCAGACACCAGGCCGTTGTGGTGGCAGACCTGACGTCAAGGCTCTGACTGAATGATTTTATATGCAGACTTTGAGGAGTAATGACATAGTATCTTGAATGCCCTGTCAGATCCTGTAGGTGGATGTTAGGGCAATGGAGGGTTGGAAGCAGGAGCGCAGGTGTAGTATCTGCAAGTTAGGGTCACAATTTTAGGACATATTAAACATTTTTTCTTGAAAAGGTTAAACAGATAATGACTTTAGTTACATTTTTAATAATATCAATATACTTTTAAGATTATACTTACTACATCATGATATCCATATCCTGGTGTCTACATAACTCACCTGAACATTTCATTCCAATTGGAAGCATTGCTACCTGTACTGTAGATTTTAGTTGTTTTGGTGTTAACTAGATATAGTATTGTAGTCTAATGTTTACTTTAGCAGGACACAAAGGACTCTGACTCTCTCTGTCAGAGAAGGAAGAACATGGGGGAAGGGAAGGAGGAGAAGAAGTCATGGATCGATCCACCTGAAGAACCCAAAACCGTCACTCTGACCCAGGCTGAGATTGAGAGCTGTATGCAGACGTATGAGGTGGGAAATACACCTTTTTAAAAAAATATATTTCATCCTTTTGAAATATATGTATCTAAAACATTCACTCTCAATGATCTTAACTTTCCTTCATGCTGTTGAAAGGACACGCTCCAGGATTATCAGGAAATGTTCATTCAGTTTGGCTATGTCGTCCTCTTCTCCTCTGCGTTCCCCCTGGCGGCCATGTGTGCTCTTATCAACAACATCATTGAGATCCGCAGTGATGCTCTGAAGCTCTGCACGGGCCTGCAGAGACCCTTTGGACAGAGGGTGGAGAACATCGGACAGTGGCAGGTCAGTGTTTGAAAATACGAGTAGCACCTTCAGGCTTCACTGAACACAGTCTTTATGTCTGGATCTCTCTCTTTTTAACATCAGACTGCAATGGAGGCCATGGGCTTGATTGCTATCATAGTAAACTGTTACCTGATTGGCCAGTGTGGTCAGCTGCAGCGTCTATTCCCCTGGTTAAGTCCTGAAATGACGATTATCTCCATCGTGGTGCTAGAGGTATGAACTGTTCCTTAAAAATCGAGGTTTGTGTATGATCGGTTTTGTGGGTAAGACAGGCCTGCTGTTTTGTTGCCTTTGTACAACTTCTGAGTATTGGTTGTTTAGATATAAATGACCACAAAAACTCATCAGAGTTTTAAGCATCCTTTGTTATGTGTGTGGTCTAAAATAATACTGTAAATCGACACCGACTGTGCCTTGATGTAACTGTGTTGAGCCTGTTCCTCTGTGGTCTTCGTGGTTTCAGCACTTTGCAATCCTCCTAAAGTACATCATCCATGTTGCCATCCCTGATATCCCTGGCTGGGTAGCAGAGGAGATGGCCAAGCTAGAGTACCGACGAAGGGAAGCTTTCAAGGTATAGTTGTGTGATAGCTTGAAAGACCTTCAGCCAACCTAAGGCTTACTGCTAGCTGCACTCTGTGCAAATGGCATTGTGTTTTAATACATGTAACCCTTTGTGACCCTAATGTGATGTTGTGATGTCCAGATGTTACAGCAGCCCTTTCCTTCTGCCAGCAAGATATGACTGTTTATGTTTGACTGACTGTTTGTATTTTAACATATTAGTGACATTTGTCTTGATGGTGTCGTAGATAACTCTTGCCACAAAGTGAGAAAATGTCAGCATGTTTAGCGTACTCGAAGTTCTTTGTGTGAAATAACTGCAAGATAATATGCTCTGAAGTGTGAAACAGTAGAGATGTCACTTCTTTAAATCCAATTGTGTAAATGAATAATATGCTGCTTCTTATAGTACTTCATTCAGTTTAATAGATAAAAGCTTGCGGGGGAAAAAAACAGAAAACAACTTTGAGCATGGGTTGTTTCAAGCCTCACAGCAAGTAGGTGGATGGATTGACTCCTAGCTAGAATGGGGCCTTTCTGTGTGGAGTTTGCATGTTCTCTTAGCCACTAATAATTTACAATGAAACAATAGACTGTTGACTTAATATGACAATTTGGATCTGTTTTACCTTGAAACAGTAGTCACAATATCAGTCTAACAATATGGTATCTTTAAATAGGGAGAATACTATCTTATTTCCCCAGAGAGCCTTGGTCGCCTGCTTTCAGCACCAAGTAACTCTGGCAGGGTTTCTCTCATAAAATGAAATGAAATGTGTCTGGCTCTAAAGCAGTAGTAAATACACCAGCCCTCAGCTTAAAAGACATGACAGTGTCGTCCTTCTTGTTGACCTAGAGTAGAAAACAGGATCATCAGCAAAAAGACTGTGAAACACTATTTCTACATATTAAATGCAGAACCTCTGAGTAAATTATGCATGCTGATTTATTTCATAACAAACAAGCTTCCTAGATTTTTATGGCTGACAGTTGTGACTAAAACTGTTCATGTCAGTTAGATTATTGTTGCTATAGCTGCTCCTTAAGAGCTGCAATAGTTATCTTAAACCACTAGAGGTCACTGTCTCAGCTTCAGAAGACACGCTTGAAGCTTTAATTTAGGTAAAAATAGAAATAAGGTTTACTGTTTTTCTTCTGCATGCTTTTTGTATTTTGAATTTGCATTGATTTCAATTTAGTTTGGACTGTAAAATTACTTGTTAAGTTTATACTTAAATCACTTTTTGTGTTATTATTATTATTTTATTATTACAATTGTTATTTGGCAGTTTCAGTTTTCAGATAACAGGGGACACTCACAGGGAACAGGGGACAAAAAAGAACAGAGGCCAAAATAAGTTTTTTTTCAACCAAAGCACACTAAAGACGCTGCCAAAATCTCAAGACACACCGTATTTATGTCCATATGTAATAGCCTTTGTAAAATAAGCTACAGCTTGTGATTATTTTGTGCATATTTACCTCCGCCAAGGAGGTTATGTTTTTGCCGGCGTTTATCTGTCTGTTTGTTTGTTTGTGTTCAAAATAACTTGAAAAGCTCTGAACGGATTTGGATGAAATCTTCAGGACTTGTCGGAAATGGGATATGGAAGAACTGATTAAATTTTGGGGATTCTTTAACATTGCCAGATAGGACCATTTTCACCAAAGTGGACCGAAGCTGCTTGGCGGAGGTCTGCGCTGTCTGAGTGCTTTTCTAGTTACTACTCCCACTAATTGCCAAGGCTCACCTGGACTTGTTTGAAGGCCCACCAACATGCCCCGGCATACCATAACAAAATATAAAAAATGATTATGTCATCAAAAATGAGTTTTGGAGAACAAGACAAAAAAGATCTTCCATCCATCCATCGTCTATACTGCTTATCTCTTTTGGGGTCGTAGGGGGCTAGAGTCTATCCCAGTTGTCATTGGTGAGGGGTGGGTTACACCCTGAACCAGTCGCCAGCCAATTGCAGGGCCACATAGAGAAACAGACAACTAGTCATGCTCACACTCATATCGAGCAATTTTAGAGTCACTGATTGACCTAACGAGCATGTTTTTGGTCAGTGGGAAGCAAGGCAGAGAGAACCCACATATGACTGGAAAGAACATGCAAACTCCACACAGAAAGGCCCTTAACTATCAGGGGATTGAACCAACAAACTTCTTGCTGTGAGGCACGCACACTGCCAGTTGTGCCACCTTCTTGTCCATGATAAATATCATTGATTATGATGGAAAAACAAGGAAAAACACAGAAGACAATTATCCCTATAATTTCATTCATTTTACTTAGTTTTGGCATTAAACAATGCAGCCGTAGTCAGTTTTCTAAAGAGCGTATGTCGCTTTGGTACACTTTTTAGCTTTGCTTTCTCACACATTCATTTTCTCTGTTTAACTGTGTTATTTGCTGTCTCTCTCCTCCCCTGTGTTTTCCTTTTAACTTTCCTCTTCATTTAGAAACATGAACTTGAGGCCCAGCAGCACTTCCAGCAGCAGCTCAGACGGCGCCGTGAAGAGGAGGAACTCCAGCGTCAGGCTGAGCTACAGGCCGAGGCCCGCCAGGAGAGCGACTACCACAAATCAGACTCTCAACACCAGCACCATCACGACAAAACATCAGGGGGCAAACCAGGAGACAAGCCCAAGAGACCGAGCTCTCTGCTGGGAAACAACAATGTGATGAAGCTGAAGCAGATCATTCCTCTTCAGGGGAAGTTTTCCTCCGGCACCTCCCGCTCACCAGCTCAGTCCCCGACAGGAGGGGAGGCAAAGCTGCCAGGATTTCTTAAGTTCTTGAAATCACCTGAAGTGAAAAAGGAGCCTGCAGTGGCAGCTGGAGCTTCACCAGGATCAACTGTGGCTTCCTCAGCCCCTTCTGGTGGTCAAGAGAGATCACAGTCCCCAAACAGGACATTCAGTCCAGGGAAGCTGTTCAGTTTCAGCAAATCAGAGGGAACTGTGGTGTGTGTGAATGGGACACAGACAGGGAGTCAGCCTGCTAACACTCAGAGCAGCAGAGCTGAACTAAACACCAGCCAGGAGGAGCTACCCTCCAACGAGTCAGAAAAAGGAGAATCAAGACAATTGACTGACTCTGAAAACTCTGGCTCCAAGAGTTAATAAATATTTAAAGATACCAATGTAATATTATGGACTGGGGGGTGATGTAAACAGACTGTAACACGTGTACTGTAGGAGAACACATTAGTCACAGGGACCACATGTACGGTCAGCGAGTGTTTAACTCTCACTTGATGCAACTTAGCTCTGCACAAAGTATTCTACAGTATCTATTAACACCTGATTATACAGCTTCCATGTAAAAATATGTACAGTATGCGTTGCTCTGTGAACAGGGTTTGACTATGAAGTGACAATACTGCATGACTGCCTGGTTATCAACAGCACCACATAAAGCTGAAGTAAAGGATTGTTTTCTGAACACAAGGACCTAAGCATGAAAGGCCCAATCCCAATCTCCACACTAAAGCCTGAGAACTGAACTCTCATGGGCTGTGAGGGCCTCAGGGTGTCCTGTAAGTACGTGAATAAAGCGAGTGCTGGAGGCATTATAGTTGAGCAGTGTCGCACAATAGGACGTGATTTTCTTCTAAATATATCCAAACTGCAATTTGCTCGTAGGCAGAGATAATCATAGCAGTGATGACATCCAGTACGACACCTCAACCTTGAGTGTGACACTGCTCTAAACAATTCAAAGACCAAATTAAAGGGTTTCACATTTTAACAAACTCCAACTCTAATCTGCTGCCAAGGCTTTTTACACACCAGACAATTGTATGCCAGATTTCTGACCTTTGCTTTCTCTCATATAATAGGGGAGGGGACCCATTTCCCATCTCTTATTGCAACCATCAATCCAATGGTGTCAATGCAACTTTAATTTAGGATGCCCCAATCAAGCATTTGTGGCTGATGCTGATCACCAGTCACCTGTTATTAAGACTGGTCGATACTGATACTTATCATATTTAATGTTTTTTTATAATAACTAACTGAGTGTTTGCCTAAAACAGAATTGCAAAAAGCTCTTAAGGAGCAACCACTAAATATCCTGAGGTAATTGAATCATTAATTGTAATGATTCCTTTATTAGTTGTTTATTTTTTTGATTTTAAAAAATATTGAAAAAGTTCAATAAATAAAAAAGTCATTACATTTTAGATCATTAACTTAGTTATGGTATGCAACTGATGTGATTATTTCATGTTGCTAAGAACACAAACACATTTTAGCTCCATTCAATATTATTTAGCCAATGTCAGAGCCAAATCTAAATTTCCAGCTCTTGAAATTACACTTGAACACCTCATGTACTTGCCTTTGTCAAATACTATTTTTACCAAACTGGAAACAAAGTTTGAGGGATTCTACAAAAGTTTATTTAAGACGGTGACAGAGCAGCAGATATGTGTACAAATGGGTGGGGGATTTGTTGACATCCCGGAGATGAGCATGGAGTTAAACCACAGTTGATTGCAGTTAAGATTTCGAGTTGTCTAATCTGTCACATACCAGCATAAGCAGTCCAAACATTGTTCTGCACTTGTGCTTTGTGTCCATAATCATCACAGACCAGCTAGTGAGTTTAATGATAATTTCAGAGTGTTTTTTATTTATTATAGAGCAGGTGAAAAAAAAGCATGGCATCCAAGCTACATCAACCAGAATCAACCCTGTCTGCAGTAACGTTTAATAACAGTACCAGGAACACTTGGTCAAAGCAGAACAAAACACATCATGAAAAGTTCCAGCAGCCTTGAACTTTATATCAGCACTTATGGAAAGTCTCTTGTCGAAGCAGCACTCAGTCAGAACTTACATCTGAATAAGAAAATTGGTATGACAAACAATAGAGAGTGGTTCAATAATGATTCAAAATATAAAAACATAAATTAGCATTTTGGCTCGTTTGTTTTTATTTTTTGCTACAACATTAAGTACATCTGGAAGTGCCTCACTTGTGAAATTTAAATCATTATTGAATCCAAGTTACTAGGACTACAGAGTTTGTTTGTTATAACTTTTGATCATCTTAAAAAACAAGTTGAGACTTGTAAGAATTTAAACATAGTTGTGAAACCAGCTGACCGTCACAAAACCATTTGCGTTCCCACATCATGATCATGCCATGGATTGTATATAAAAAAATGACTTCATTTCACCCTTGAACAATGTGAGAAAGTCACTGAGCTTTTTAGACAAAATTTGCCATTTCAGTTAGGCAGTTAACAAATGTATTTATGCGGTAAAAAATAGTTTTCTTTTTTAAATAAGTGTGCATGGGACTTCTTGGACTTTTGCAGTCAGCCTCAAGTGGAGACTAGAGGACTGCAGGATTTTTTGTACTGTTTTAACATTTTAGATGTCTTAATTGGACATGACTTTATGAATTAAATCTACCACAATTTTAGTGTGACAACAAGCAAGCTTCTGTTTGTCCTTATTTCAGGATGACACCACTGGTTTTCCAGCTAACTTTAATTTTTTCATCAAGCTCTCAAAATGACAACATGTACTAGACTGATCTCCAAAAAATGTGTTGTGTGATTGAAGGATCCAGAAAATTAGATTTTAAAAAAAAATTACAAAAGTATACTTATTATCATGGGATCAGTATATTCAACAATACATATCTAAGCATGTCCTCTGGAGCTTCTTTAGACAACTGCTTCAGATATATAAACACTTGTCTATACTTTTAGTGGTGGGCTGGATGATCATGTCCCTCATGTCAACATGTTTGCTTTGGTACTTAAGGTAACACCTACAGGTAACGCTGTAGAGACCAGATGTGCAGAAAGTGCATAATTAGTAGTTTAACAGTTCATGTCAGAACCCTAACACATTATATTTTACAGCAGGTGCTAAGCACCCACACACTTATTTGTAAAATGCCTCTACTTCTGTGAGTGTGGAGTTTGGGATTGAGCCATAAACAAAAGCAGCTGCTTCCCCGTCCCCTCGTCTGTTTCTCACTCTGATGCCTGTCTCAAATGCATGCTGCCTCATGTGCATGCATTACACACGTCCATCACATCTTTTCAGTTGTGAAGCACCTTCGAAGCCATTGTATTCCTCTGCAATAGGTCTACTTACCCACTGTGACCATGAAAAAATATTCTATTTTTCTTAACTTTGATTTTCTATGAATTATTTTACTACATAAATTAGTGAATGTACTTCTATAATGCAAATAAATATCACTTGAATAAACATCCATGAAGAGATAATGCATTTGCTTCTTTTGTCACAGGTGGAACCTACATTTCGATGGTTTCCCTTTTTTTTCTTCATGTAATTTAACCATTCAGTTAATTATGGTCTGAAAGTCTTTGTTGGTTTATTTTCCACACATTTCACACCTGTAACCCTGAAACGTCCAAGAAAATGTCTGTGTAACCTACCAAAGATTTCCATGACAGCAGGTGAAGTTTTCTTGCAGTTTGTGTGTCAGTCTGAGGGATGAAGGAATAATCAATCAATCTTTATTTGTATAGTGCCAGCTCGTAACAAATGTTACCTCAAGGCACTTTACATAGAGTAGGCTGAAGCCATACTCTTGACTTGGCACTTTACAATAGAGCACAAAGCTCTTCATATTATGGATACACATATATGCATAGATACATATATACATATATAAAATACACATATACATATATATACAAATATATACATCCAACACCCAACATGAATCCATATAGCCAATCATGAATCCCTCCATCATGGCGGCAAGAAAAAACTTTCCGTTAAGCAGCAGGAAATCTTGAATGTGGACCCCAGTCTCATGATGAACAGCAAATCCACACAATGCTGTGTTGGGTGTGTGGGCGAAGGGAGGGAGGTCAGTGGAGACAAGTGGACTAAAGTAAGAACTAAAGTTAGTAACAGATCAATGGACCAATCATAGACCTGTCGTCGTCAAATTTGTTTCTGCTGAAAACAAATTTATTAGAGGTTAGCCTCTTGAGATGCTACATCTTGTTTTCAGGAGGGTCCTCATGTCTGTGTGGTTGTGGTGATAATTTTATAGAAATAATCAATAAAAGTCTTCCTGAAAATAAGAATTAATGGTAGTGACGAACTCGTGGGTGCCCAGACCACAAGTGCATCCCTACCATATTTGTCTCTGTTAAGTATAAATGTATTAATGGTAGACCTCTTGAGATGTGACACCTCATTTTCAAAAGGGATCTCATGCCCATGTGGAGCTAGAGATAGTTACTATAGATGTATCAACCCATTCCCAAACACTTTCCATGGGCTCTTTCCCAGATGGTCTAGTAAAATATATTGATGGTCCATCTGATATGTCAGTTTAATGGGCCTCTGCAGTATAAGCAAACAAAAAATTAGACCCACAAATAATCACTTGAACCCAAAACCTACAGTTCACCATGATAAAGGAAGAACGTCTTTTAGGGATAAAATCACTTGTACAACTTCAAAAATGGACTTCTGATTGCCTAACGTGGGTGGCTAAATGGCGCCCATTTAAAAATCAGCACCTGCGGTACATGGCAAATATCACATGAGGACTGAAGAAAAAAACCTATCTGTTCTATCTCGTCAACCTAACAATTCAATCCTTTTGAGGAAGAAAATGTCCAATCTATTTCAGCAGAGTGGTGCAGGAATGAGTCCAAAAGATTAAAGTGAGTTAGCATTTAGCACTTCCATGTTGTAGTTCCTTTACCTTAGATAATTATGTTTCAGCATAAAAAATCTTGAAAATTCAATTCGGTCATTAATATTATCACGTTGAACAAAATGTGCAAGTTTTATACTTTATTCACTACAGACCTCATTATCAGCAATGATCAAGAACACAGACAAAAATCTCTTGGGCTTTTAGTTGAGAGAACTAGCGCAACGCTTACTTCAGTGTTGGCCTATAAAAACATAAATCCTGTACCACTCTATCAGTAACTGCGGTAGGGGGGTCAGATGTAGGGCTGCACGATTATGGCCAAAAGGATAATCACGATTATTTTTATTAATATTGTGATCACGATTACTGATCACTATTATTCATCATGTTAGGGAAAACATCTGTATTTTTATTGAACTACTCTTAAACAAAAATATGTGAACAGTTTTAAGTTTTTTTGTTGCTTAACTTGGCATCATTGTCATACCATAACATATTGCATTAATAAAGTCAGAACTAAAATGACAACGATTGTGTGTATACTTTGATAATAGGGCTTGTAACAAAAATTACAGTCAATTAATATGAGCTTGTGTTATCATTATTATTATTATTATTGTTGTTGTTGTTGTTCCTCGGTGTTTTTCCACATGATCAGTTTTTACTTGCAGTGGGAATATCCTAAATATTTATTTGACATCATCAGGTAGGATGGGGGTCAGAGGGTCTTCCCCAGGCATTTTTAAACTTGTATAATTTTTTCCTGAATTCTGATCACTTTTTATGAACAATTTTATAATAACCATGAGGTAGTCTTGTGATCTTTGATGAGCTTTTTGAAATCTCTTATGTGTGTTTTTTAAGCTTATTTCACATAAATAATTAGTCACTTTTTTTTAGTTTCATGTCAATCTTGAAATCTTTAAAAAATATGTCACATGAACATGCAACACAGTAACACACACACCTGAGTTTGTAGTTAGTGAATGAGAGAGAGAGAGTGAGGGGGAGAGAGACTGATAGCTATCCCATCGCACACATGGTAGTAAAAAAATAAATAAATAAAATGATGATGACTTGTATAGACAGTGCCATATGCTTTATGCTCAGGCTAACACTTAGGTGCGCAGATTCTCAATGTGCCCTGATAGTGTTAAGATAACTCTCTTCAGGACGTACCCCTCTTTATACTGCCCCCCCTGTGGATGAGAATCAAAAAGGGAAGCATACAGAGGCTACGTGCAGCTTACAATGATGCACTGAGGATTTTATTGAAGAAACCAAGGTGGACCAGTGCAAGTGAACTTTTTGTAATGCTGGGCTTCACTCTTTTAATGCTCTCTTGAGAAATCTTCTGTATAAATGTATGTGCAGATTGACAGATTCAGAACTCCATATTGAGGCTGCTGACAAATCCCCAGCTTAACTCCATTCGATAACAGTCTCCTTGGTGAAGACACTGGTATAGATGTCTTTTATAATATTGATGTGTTTTTATTAAGCGGTTGTGTTTGTTTCTGTTTGTATTTATTGTTTTGTTTATGGACCTCGGTCTGTTAATAAAAGTACCTATCTATCTCGTCTTTTACGCAAAAAGTTTGACTCTCCATCCCTCCACAGCAGCAGCTGATGCTTTAAAAGTATGAAGAGTTCATCAAATGATCGGTCTGTTTAGTTGCAGAAACGATGTAACAGGAGAGCTCACAGCTAAAGATGCAGCAGCATCCTGCCCTCCCTCAGAGCTGCTGCAGGTCACACAGAGGTCATCGGGGGGCCCACATGACGCACGATAAAGTTTACAAGATGTAGAAAACTAAGAAACAATCATCTAGTGAAAAAACGCACATTGTTTGCAGATAGTGCCTAAACATGCATAAATAACATCAATATATTAGAGTTTAATGCAAGACAAAAAACGAGTTGTTTGCTTTGTTCTCCAAGTCCAGAAAGAGCCACATGTGGCTCCGGACCCGTGGGTTCCGACCCCTGGAGTTGTAATGCTACTTTGGAGAAATAATTGTGTGAGGTCATCACAAAGTTCTTGTCCAGTGTTTTGACCATTTTTTAGCTGCTGTACTTTCTTCTGTCGAAATGAGTCGCTCTCGTCAGTTCACCGAGTGACTTAAAGAGTAGGGGTGTTTCTGCAGATCCACCGTCTACAGTTCAACATCTGGTCTACAGCGCAACATCCAACTACAGCTCAACATACAGGACTTCTCTGCGGAAGAATTACCAGAATAAAGAGAGAGCTATAAAATAAAATGTATTATCATTATTAATAGATGAATCTTTGTGTTACATTTGTTGATTGTCTACACCATTAGAGCACTTTCAGATTTGTGCGATATAAAAAATGTATTTGTGTTAACTTGCTCTCCAAAAGAAAAGCCCATGGGACACTTCTTAGCCGAAAATACCGCACTTTATCTCTGAATGGCATGAAAACAGCACAGAGAGACACATTGGCTAAAGCTTTACTACAACACAGCAGAGAAACCCAAAGAGGAACAGTCCAACTTGACCACACTACCCCCTAGTGGGTACAGGGCTGAATTACACTTACATGTAACATGAATAATAATCCTCACATTGTATTATTATTATTATTATTATTATTATTATTATTATTTTTAATACTATTAGCGATTTACAAATCTTTGTGTTACGTCTGTTTATTGTCTACACCATTAGAACTAAACAATACCGCCACAGACGCCAAATTCCTGGATGTTGAGCTGTAGACCGGATGTTGAGCTGTGGATGTGGCTCTGCGGCTCTGCAGAAATCCCCTATTGGACTTTAGGCTGCCGCTGCAGGGTTCACTCGCTTGTTATTTAGGCAGCGTAATGAAGCCTTAACCATGTGTTCACCCCCTGGTGGTTGGCAGACTAATGGTTGAGAAAGTGCTTGATTAAATACGCAGCAGAGCCCATGGTTTAAATGTAAAAATCGTCAACGATCAGGCTTATTTAATCGTGGCTGCCAAAATCGGGATCACGATTAATATTCGATTAACTGTGCAGCTCTACTCAGATGTCAAATAGGAAAGTTAAATCCAGTTTAGTGAGTTTGGTTGAGGAGAATTGGTGGCAGTTGGGGGCAGAATAAGGGTTCTTCTCTCCTCTCTAACATCACTGACAAAAAAGGAACATAGATATAGAGCAACAGCCTGGTCCATTTTTTGGGGGAGTACAGGTCCTGTCAGGGCACCTCAAGCTGGCTCCACATTCCCACATCCTCTTTCTATATCACTTTCTTAAGCCTTTGCACTTTCTTCTTCTCTCTTGATCCCTTCACATTTTTCTAAAAGACAAAAAATGTTAACTTGGTGCCTGGAATATTTGTGTTTTGTCTGGGTGGGCCTTGGTTGGCCATGAGGCTTTAGGTGGGTAGTGTCAGCATCCTAACTACATGGACCTTCAATGTTCAGAGTCTGAGTTTCCTGGATGTCACAAGTTTATTTGGGCTTTGGCTGCCAAGTGGAGGGACATGCAAGATAAACTGCATCTCTGTGCTGGTATGGTAGGCCACGACAGCTTACATAGAGGGAGTCATCTTGAGATGTCTGAACTCACTGTTCAGCTCTTCTGAGTCCTTTAGACTACATGGACTAAATCCTGGCGTAGGGAGGTCCTCACCTGACAACCATAGTCATCGGTTGGTCTTTTGCAGCTTAAAGGCCCACATGGTAGAGGTGTGGGGGCACTGGCAGATAATAAGAGCATACAGTATCTGTTGAAGAGTCCAAGGGTTTTGAGGGCAGTCACCTTCATATGCCAATATGCCAGAGCAGAGCAGCATACATACGGGTATTCACGATAGACCTGCTGCGTAACTTGAGCGAAGCGGAGTGCCAGCCACGCGCCGTTTACAGTCTTGAACACCCCAAAAATTACAGGCTAATGCACAACATGCTAACCTAGCCTACCTTCCAGGCTAACGTTAGCAGAAACTAAGAGGTAATGGGGTGGTTTAAGGACTGATTATATTCAGCCAACTGTTAAACTCCTCTTGACTAATGTAGGAATGTTCATACTTTGAAGTTTGCCCTTCAGACTTTCAACAAGTATCGTTAACATTGACGAACGTGAAGTTACCCCTGCTGTTGGCATTAGCTCGTAGCAATGAGCAAAATAAATACTACACAGCACTAAAATACTCACATTTTGACAAAATCAAGTTTGTCGATGGATTGTTGGTACTGCACCCGGATTCAGGAAAAGTCTAGTTGCCAGTCCTGTGTTGAACTGACTGAAGCTGAAGAAGCAGTCTGACGTAATATGATTGACACACACACAAACACACAGGTTTTAGCCAACTGTAGCTGGCTCATTCCCTTCAAAAACAAAACTAATCCACTGGGCCCTTTGGTCCTCCAAGGCTGGTAGCCTATATGTGAAGATATATGTGGCTGTTTACAGCCAACAACTGAGCAGTGAAAGCTTCTGAGGTTAGACATGCTGAATGCCGATCTCTTGCTAACAATATAAACATGGCGGCACTACGCACAGAAATATCTCCAGCAGGGGGGAGGGGGGGATACTCAGGTAGGCCAATCAGGTTAGGTATGCAAATCAAAAAACATACTCTTACGTAACAGTATATCCACAGACTCAACAGCTCATGGAATGCCATGAGTTTACATTCATGCAGCCTGCTAAATACAGGTTTTGTTGTCTAGCACTGCAACAAGGCTCGGCTTTGTCAACACCCCGAGGCATCCATGTGACGTCACATTAATTCAACGAGGTCATAACATCTTTGTCAGCTCATGCTGCAATACAGCTTGGGTGAACACAACATGGCCCGTGCCCCCACATACACACAAAGGCTGAAACACGCACTTGTAGCATTCCTGTCTTCTGCTAAGCTCTTGTGCCTCCCTCTCTTCAATATCATGCCTTATTACCTCTGGAGTCAGAATAGGGGGGAGCTCTTGTTTCACCATTCTGTCTCCATGATCTTTATAGTGGAGGCCAACATCACAGGGGCATACATATTGCACCTTGAAATGACAGTGTGAATTGGGTTATAGAGACTACAGCGCTCTCAGGGATACTCTGTGTCTGAAAAGTAAGTTATTTGAACATTAGTGATTGTAAATATATACCTGAACAGTTGTCAGAAATCTATATAAGCCTGATTTAAGACAAAATGAGCTGGGCATTTCTTGAGGCAAAAGTATGTTTTGGGTTCAAAATATATATAATGACACTAAAAAGACATTTCTGTTTACTGAGTTACAGTCTTTACTGTATGTCACAGTGTAATCTATACAAAAACAAGAACATGAATCAACAGTTAAATTATACAATCAACTCAAAGCAAAGCACGGAACAATAAACATATTGCAGACTTAATATGGGGATAGTGTACAAACTATTAGACATAACTGTGAAAGACACTCTCTTCTGTGAAGAGCTGCGGACATGAAACAGCATGTTTGTGCTTCCAAGTCTCAGTTTAGAAATGTCGACTGTATGTCTTGTTATTCTACACAGAAAGCCAAACTTAACATGTACACTATGATCTTTTAACAAAAATTAGTTATTAAAGTAAAATTATACAGTATTCTTTTTCATCAGTCATGCCCAACATTACTGAAATATCCCAGTTTGCAGCAGACTTGCAAAGGGAGGTGGTTATGGGAGGTGCAAAGCAAACATGTTTTAACAAACTTGTTTTGAATTTCTTGAAGTAAAAAAAAAGCCTGAAGCAAATTAAACATTTCTGATGACAGGAAGAAAACACAAATGAGTTGTCCCCTTGTTACATGACAAAAAGGTAAAAACATTAATACTGTATACACTGTACAAAAAGAAACCCTTGTGGCGCATTACAAATATTATGAACAGCATACATGCAGTGTTGATTTAGCCCTGCAGTCAAAAGCCAAAATTCACTCTTCAATACGCTTTGAATGATAAGCCTTAAAAGAAATGGGGGTGGCACATTTATTACCATCAGTGCAGCCCGATACCTGCAACCATCACCTTTCCACTAAGGTAATAACAAAGATACAAGCACAAGCGATAAAGTGACAATTAAGAATTAAAAATCAACTACGGGAATATGGCTACAAAAATCTCGAGGAGGCGTGGTGCAAGCACAGCTTTCACCCTCTGTTGTTTGACTGTAATAACCTGAAAATGTCCAAATTAAAAGGACACTCTATTCACCATTAAACCCAATAATGGTTCACTTCTTCACCAACACTGTAAACAAATCTCAGATATGCTGAAACTGCCATTGGTTCCATTTAAGGCAATAAATCAAAACATTTCTTTCCTCACAGCTTATTACATTTTAGAATCTTGATCAAAAAAAGTTACTGTGCCGACAGTAATGACATGAAGATGAACTTAAATACCTTTCTGTAAGGGTCACTGTCTTTACATGCTTCAAAGAAAACTTCCTAAAGGTCTAGGAGCCACAAAATATGGCATGTCACTTAAACATATACATAGAATTTACAAAAAAAAAACATGCATATCTTTAAGATGATACAACAACAGCTGTAAACCCTTCAAGAGCAGCAGAGGCGACAAATATACAAACTTGCATATTTAAGAGAAACCTGTATGAGCCAGTGTGAAGGAATAAGAGAGCGGTGGCAGATTGAGGAGGTAGGTGCCCGTTTATCTACAAAGACTTTAATGTTATTCAGGTAAGAAAACATTGTGCTAAAGTAGCATAAACTAACAGGGAAAGTTTTTTTTTTTTAAGGACGAAATCTGAAGTGAAATGCAAACATTGAGATCAGTGTTTTTATTAATGACAGGCTGAGCTCCTTGTGTGCTTCAGTTTTCACTCCCTGGTTTGCAAACATATATCCTGCATTTCTGTGTGCATTTTTCTCCATACAGGTCAGTCTTTGCTGAGTGTGCCTCAACAGCACAGACATTTATGAATCCTCATGCAGCTCCCGGGAGTCAGTCCTGGCTATTTTTCGTGGTGGAGCTGTGTTCTCCTCCTCTGCTTGCTCCTGCTCTCGCTTTTTTGCTGCATTCTGATTGAGGAAAAAAAGAAACACAATCAAACAACAAAGCACTAAAATGATGATGAGGTTAACACCAACACAAACTCCTCCATTAAAATGTCATCTTTACCTTTTTGTCCCACTGTTGATGGAGATACCGCAGTAAGATGTTTGTTTTCTCTGTGACGATGACTGAGAGGATCAAAGACAAGTAATGATTACTTTATGGAAAGCATTGAGCTAAATGAAGCAGCCACAATCGGTTTTAACTATCGGGAATATAATCAGACTCATGGGTGTAATCTTGGCCAAGGGGGCCAACGGCAGCCTGTCATCTGTTTTTTTCAGTTCCAGTTTAGAAAAAATAAATAGCTAAAGGCATTGATATTATTTATCTATTTGCTCAACAATTCCCTTATCAACTCCTTGAGCTAAATTCTGAATGCCTTGAAAATCAAGGAGATTACTTTGTATCTGAGCAGTCAGTTTGAAGTACTAAGAAGTCAAAGAAGAGATTGTGGCAGACAGATGACGGAAGAAATTAAAATGTTTGCTTTATTTTACACAGTATGACACTTAACATTTATGTCTGTGTTAAAAGGGTTTCAAGCAAGGGTGGAAACACCAGAATCTTGCAAAAGCCTTTGTCAAATAATACTGCTTTCACACTAAAATCTGTGGGTCAACACTGGTTTTTTCAACGCTGGTTAACCCGCGAGTGACTACTTTACCATTGCCTGCAGACCTGGGTCTACTCAGCAGTAGACGAAGTGCGTGGCTGCTTTATTTCCTCTGGCGCATCAAGCTGATGTCATCACGTTGATGACGTCATTGGCGCGACAAAACACGACCACGTAAACAATGGAAAAGAGCATGGACGCCGTGGACACGGTTGTCTGTGATTTGTTACTTTTGTCCCTCTTTAAAAATGTACAAACTCGGCGCTGATGATACAAAGGCGGATGGAATTTGTTGCTGAGATGGCAAAGAGTCACGGAAGTTACAGACAGTTGGGACGGGCGCGATGTTATGCCGTGAGCACGTAACGCCAACGTCATCCGTAACTTAGCAGCTTCACCCGGGTGTGATGTTCTCACTGAAGCCGGTCGGATTAGACCCTTTCAAACTGCAGACAGGAGCCGATTGTTGGCGGATTTACACAGGTTTTTTGGCCAGTCTGAAAGTGGTATAAGAGCAGCATTAATTATCAGGAGCGCCATGTGCTTGACATTGTTGACCTTAAAATCCTGTTTGATCTGCTTTTATTCAGATCAAAAATTCACAATAATTGAGAAGGGAATCAATAAAGAATTGGATCGATATGCAGACTCAATTATGGCATTGGTATTGATAAAATCTTATCAATTCTCATCCCTTACTGTACCAAAGGACTAAGTTTGATGAGTAGGCTAAAAGTATCCACAGTGTATGGGGAAAATATTTACAATCAAAGTAATCACAAAAATACAGATTTTTAACCTCAAGTTAAATAAAGAGAGATTATGGCAGCATAGCAGCACAAAATCTCTCAAGGTCTGTTTACAATGCATATTGCAGTTATTGGCCCTAATTTATCAAACTGAAACCCTGAGCAGCTGACTCAGGTGCAGAAGCTGTTTTTACCTGAATTTCACATGTGAAATCTCAAACATCTGTATTCAGCCAATTCAAATGTGCAAACAGCCGGGCACTGATAATTGTGGTGGCTAAATAAAATCTTTATCAAATAACATGCCCCTCTATATTCACAGTTAGTGTCCAGGTTTTATCATATGGAGGAACTTTAACATTTAAGTTTCCTTGCCCTCCACTTCAGAGTGGAATTAGCACCTCACTCCTGTTTGTCATCTCTCCCTTGTTCACAGGCCAGGTTGCTACATTCCTGCTCAAAACTTTTACAATGCATATGCTGGTATTTTACAATTTAAAAGAAGCATTTCTAATGACTAAAATCTGCCGTTTTATATTTAAAAAATAAATAAATGAATTTAAACAGAGATTCGCAGAGATGTCACTGATCATCATAACTTCAAAATTTATATATACACACATCCTTAATTCGCCCCTTAAAATATGACCGGCCAAACCAGACTCTCCAATAATTAGATTACTTACCTTATCAAGCTACTGATGGAAAGCTGTGATGCAGCTAAACATTAGACTGGTTTTACTCATATTCACCTGAAGGTGAGGGTTTTTGATACTTGCCAGCACCTTTCGGTACCTTAAACAAGAGTCCACCCACATAGACCATGTTTCTACTGCAACCATGTTTATTGTGTTCTGATACCCTATCTGGGATTTACATTGGACATGGACTTATTAGTTGGTATTGCAAAACAGATTCAATAAAACAATCCCACTGTCAGTACCCTTATGTTTATGTGATAAATGGTCACGAATACAATAATATGGCAACAGAACTAAATTCAAGCTTCCCACCCTGCTCTCAGGAACAGGCCATGGAGAATATAGTCTAATGGTGACTATGGCTTTTGCTTTTTTTGCCATGGTAAAAATAAAGGTAGTTGCATCATTTGATTTAACAAGTCTCCTATCTAAATTTTTAATTCAGTTACATAACAAGCCTACCTGGGGCTTTCACTTATGGGACTACAAAAAGGGCAACAACTTCAAAAGTTATCTGATCTGTGAACATTAACAAAAGATCAATACTCACTCTGCTCTGATGGATATTCCCGCGTTGGAAGATAAACAGATGGTCTGCGGTTCTAAACAAAAGTTGAGATTCATGTCAGTTTATTAAGTAAATTATCAAACATAACTGAAACACAGGATTTAAGTATATCACAAAACCAAATTGAAATGAATTAAAAATGTACATCTTGTTTCAAAGTGGGGGTGGGGGGCAAAAAAAGAAATAAATAAAACTAGTTAATATTGTTGTAATTAGAAATGATGAGCTGTACCTGTAAGCAATGCTGCTAATCTTGAGACACCGAAACCACAACAACATAGGACAGGGGTGCCCAAACTATGCCCTGGGGACCAACTGTGGCCCAGTTCTATGTTCCAAAAGTGACAGAAATTTTGTTCACACCAAAGTATAAACCTTGTACTGAGGACAAACTGATACCAACATCTTCTTTAATAGCAGAATTAATTGCTCTGTTTTCCCCCATTAATTCACTCTTTTCCACCTCAGGGTTTGATTTACAAAGTATTATGTGCCTGTTACCTTCAAGCAAATTCCAAGCTCCTATGAAGTTTGTCAGCCCTGAGCAGATTTCATGTTTTGGCATACATACAGACTTACAGTGGAGATGAGCCATGAGCATTTTGACCAGAGAGTAGCCTCGGCCAACAAGGGCCCCCTGATATCTGATTGGCCACCCTTAAATCTTTTATAAAGATTATTTACCTTTTCACGCCATTAATGCAAAGCTGTGATGGAGGTAGCATTTTCTTCTTTAAGCATTTTTAGCACCTAAAAATATCTTAATCTACAATGGATCTGTGTTACCAACTGTAATACCCTAGAGGTAGCTACATTAAAATGGCTCATTCATCCTTTTTTAAGCTATTTTTGGCCTTTATTTGTAATGGGGTGACAGTTAATGAGTCCAATAGGGGTGAGGGGAGCAGGGGTAGACAGAGGAGCCACAAACAAGCCAAAGGAGGAAGTCCAAAGCAGGCCACCTGCATTTAGTACATGGAAATTGAGTGGCCATCTTGGACACTAGCACCTCAGCCTGGTTGTTCTTGATTTTTTGGCATGTGGCCCTCAATGAAAAAAGGTTAAGACACTCCTAACATAGGAGGTAATGTGAATTAGAGTAAGTGATCATACTCTTCAAAAACACGGATAAATACCTTTGTTATGAGACAAAAGTTGAAAAAAAAAATCACATTTGTAAGCATTTTAAACTTTAAACTTAACATTCATGTGTAGATTATATATCTGATTATTCAAACATATCACTCCTTTATTATTTCATGCATTTGATTATCTGATGGAAGATTTGTTTGAGTATCTACCTGTTAGAGCAAGTTTAAAAAATTTATATTTCTAAGACATCAGTGCTAATTATTACCGATTCTTTTTAAAGTAAACAACTTTTATTGTGAAGTCTTATATTTAAGAAAAAAAAATAAGGAGGGGGGCTATTTTGCTTTGTTTTTTTTGCCAGCAGTATAAACTGGGTGTTTCAGTTAAGCTTGTTTGGCACTGTCCAATTCATAGTTTACTTTGTGTATTTCAAATACACTTAAAAGGGGCAAGTACTGCACAATGGCTCAGGCCTAAAATGCTGTGCCGTGTGACCATGATTTCCTTGTAATACAACCGTTCCTATGCAAATGTTCATCAAATAGATAAACACAATTATATCATTCTATTTCTGATATCTTGAGCAGGGCGAACCTTTACACCACTGATAATAGCAGGACGGGAAGCTTTGCCTTCATGTTGATGACATGTAAGTTGACTTACTGAAGCTTTACATACGGAGTCTGCATGAAACCTGCTGAAGTTATTTTTGTTGTAGACCGGCAGTCCCTTCAGGAATTCTCCCTAAACACAGAAGCAACAAATAAGGCAAGAAATTCAACCACACATGCAGTTTAAAACAGAGAAAACAGTGAAACCACACATGGTTAACAGGAAAACTTCTCTTTTAACAGACCAGATAACGTGGCAGTCATGTTTCTACCGACTGTCTTATTTGTCCGCCATATATCGTTGAGTGATAAGTCTGTCGGGCTGCAATCAGAATAACAATATTTACAAACACAAGAGAACAAGACAGGGGTCGTACCTTCTCCATTTTCTCGGAGTGACGCTCTTCGTTTCTTGTAGAGCTTGAAATGACTCTGAAAACGAGCAGAGCTACAGCTGCTAGCTCGTCACTAAGCCTTGTTGTCTTTGTCGTAGCCAATACACCGGTTTGTTTACCCGCTCGACAGCCACATACGACCGATATAAGACAAAGATAACCCGTAAATTAAGGTTCAACACATCGCGACTCTTAAAATCAGCCAGTACTGTCCATCAGTGCGCTACTTTCTAGACCAGGTACCAAATTTTAACGTCCTTAGAAAGCTAACTTGCTAGTAGTTCACAACTCCATTTTTGTTGTTCCGTCTGTTCAGGGGGCGGGTATCGTTAGAGATTCCACGAATTTGATTGGTCGAACACAGGTAGCTGTGTGGTGACATAGATAGAAGAGCAGCGCTAATTGGCTAAACAAGACATTATGTAACACACCCAACTCCCAATACAAGCGGGCATGTGGCATGAAAACAACACACACTTCGTCACCCATGTACACAGCTTACCACTGAAACGGCTAATATTTACTACGGCGGCTCAGTTGACCACAGTTAATATTTGATCAAACTGTTATATTGAGCGTCACATATCATCAGTACCCAGAATCTGTCTTGCTTTTCGAGTATAATTCTCAACCAAAAGCTGAACAGAGTAAACGGGGATATCTTCTTAACTCTAAATATCTGTTTTTAATTGAAAATGTTTTAAATAAGGAGATTTTACCAAAGGAATTGTAAAAATGTCATCATGTAAATATACATCAGCCAAACAATATTGTGTGATGTTATTTCTGTTATCTTGAGAAAGCAAGCCGTTACATCACCAATACTAGCTCATGGCGCTTAGTCTTCATGCTGATTGGTGAAGTTGTCCATAAATACATTGTTATGAAACATGCAACAGGTTCTTTTGGGTACCATATGGCAAAATCTTATGTTTTTGTTGAACAGAGCTTTCATTTTGGAGATTAATACTTTTATTTAAATTAATTTCATATTTTCATATTAATTTAATATAAAATCGGTAGTTTGGGCGTGTACCATTGCTGTAAGAATGATACATATGCAAATTATTTCCATCAATATAATTACTCTTGTTTGTAAAGGTAATATATGTTTGTAAGTAATGTTTTGATTCTGGTTGAAGGAATTTATGGGATTTGGGCTATCCTATATATTTAAGACAAAATCACAAGCATACAGTTTGTAGGCTCAACTAGAGTGACCCTCTGAAATGTCCAATTCAGGCCAATTTATAACATCTTTAACAAGGAAAACAAATATTCTCATCACCAGTTAGGAGCCAAAAATGAGAAAAAAAATTGTAAAGAAAAAACAAGTCTGTTGCAATCACAAAGGCATGTACATAGTATACAGGTGTTTTTATTTTTAAGTCATGAATTGTTTCTGTCCGTCTCTTTATTTGTGAACAACAAAACCCCAGCCATTTGCTAACATAAAAGGAAGATTGACCAAATAATTATGGATTCTGAAACAGCTTAGCGAAACTACCAGGCTCCTTTTCATAAATTGCTTGAGAAACTAGTTTGTGTAAGGCCAGTTTTGGTCCTCCCAGCCATTATCATTGAGGGGGTAGAACCAAACCAAACCAAAGCTCCACCCAGTATCATCACCTTATTCAATACACATATTCTTTGTGGAGACCCACCAGCACTTCAAAATCAATGACAGTTTTTTGAAAGTCTTGCAGTTCTCCCATCAGTGATCATCAGTGTGAGAGGGATTTGCGTCCCTTAAACATACGCCGTAGAATAACTTCAATGCCGCCCTGTGAGCTGAGCCTCTTGATCCAGCCATGGGTCCTTTTGCGTTTAATGTTCTTGGGTTGATACTCCGTGCCTCTTTTCCGTGTTCGGACCTGCTGGTATTGCCAAGGAAGCTGTTGAAATACTCCTGAACCCTCAGCTTGTGAAGAGAGTGGCCCACATCTGGAGACCTGAGGCCCTGCAGCGACTCTAGGTAACAAACTGTTGCTGAAAAATCTGAGGTGAGGAACGCCAGTCACAGCCAGGTTCCCTGAAGGTAAACTGTAGGAATATACAAGAGAATTGTAAGAGAAAATGTTATTCTGATACACTGTTAGTGATCATGGCAAGATCTGTGAGGAGTATTATTTCTTTGCCTTGTTTTTTTCTGACAACATGAGCAAATTTATGAAAATTTCAAAACTACTGTGACAACTTTGATTTGGGGGCTTTTCCATGTGTGGTATCAGCTCAACTCTACTCTACTCTACTCTACACAGTTCTTTTGATTTACCATTAAGGATTCTACCAAAAGTCTGGAATTGTTTTTTTATTATCTCCAGCCACTTTCCAAGCAAACTGAGCCAAACTAATAAGTGACGTGGAGACACTGCTGATCTGTATATGGTCAGAGTATCACCATTAGATGAGGGTATTAACACAGAAATGACAGTAAAACAACAGCAAATATAATTATTGATAGTAACTAATCATAACAATTTTAAAAAAACTGAAAGGGTTGCCAAGTCACGAATCCTACTTCATCTAATTGGTGAAGACAGACACAAATATAGCACATAAATTACAGTGTTCAAATGACATACAATATAGCCCTTAATTAATCTATAAAATGTCAAAAGTAGCTAAAATGTAAAGACAAAATAGTTGTGGGATCAGAGCAAAAAAATCAAACAGGGAAAGTTAAAGTGTATTAATACGAGTTATTGCTTTATCTGTCACAAATCTAGACACCAATGCCAATTTGGCTTGATTTATGCAATTGTTGACAGGGCTCACTGCATGAATAAAACATAAACTCATTCAAATAAAGTTAAAATTGGACAGTACTTGAAAAAACTAACAACTGAAGTACGGTAGCGTAGCTTATATGCAAGTGTGAGTTTGAAAATTGAAACTTTAGGTTTAAGATACGTTTTCCATGTATGGCTGTTTTAAACATAATGTCTAATACAGCAACATCAGTCACACTAAAATTTCCATAAAAGGAGGTTACAAGATGCAGAACAGATATTGGTTGATATCGTGTGATTGCAACAGCCAATGCAGCATGCACATTTACATCAATACTTTCAACATTTACTACGTTAATATAAAGTCGGTTTACTACACTGATACTGGGCAAGGCGGTGTGGGTTCATATTAGCACCAGACACTCACTGAACATATTAAAAGAGGTAAAAGCAGAGCATTTACATCAATAAGGGCATTTAGGACAGAAAGGAGACAGTAAATCAATGTCGTTCAACGAAAACAGCACGTGAACCATACTGGACAGATATAATAACAGCAAAATAAAACGTGTCTTCATATTAAGAAATTGTGTACCTACTCTTCAAGTATTAATCGGATGAAACACAGTGTTACAATATGCAAAATATAAGCCTGCTCATAGGTTGCCCCATTAGCCACGCTGCTACGATGATGCTAAGCTAGCTTGCCCATACTGGCATCGTATTCAAACACATCATGAGCATCATAACATGTAAATACATCCATCTGTTACCTGGTGAGATGAACTATTCCACGCAGTCGAGAAAAAGACGACAGAATTGGGTTCATTTTTAGATATCTATATAGTTGACACAGGCACGAAAACTGTGAATGTCACAGGTCTGCGAGTCCGACGAGTATGCAGCGAATTGATTGGCTGAGACTGTTGAGCCAATTGAAACACTCGATGCTGTAAAATAGTCACGTTTGTGCCCTGGGTAGCGTTTTACAGGTGAAACGTCAGGGGGACGGAGGCCCTGCACGGCGATACAACATGTTTCATTTATACGATGGTTCGTCAGGGACATTCACCACCATTTATAGAGCAATTGCTAAGAGTTCACTATCTGTAAGGGTTGTTAAGGGGGTGTAGATACGATCTTTGAGGAACATCTGCCTGAGAGGTCGCACTTTGGGTAAATATTGATTTTGTAGTGCTCTTAAGTCAGTTTTTAGGTTTTGCGTCTCTTCACATCTTCTCACTTTATTTCTGTCGTGCAAAGATGTATAGCTATAGGCAAAGGGAATACAGTCATCTCATGTTTTCAACAGTACTGCCAAAACAATGTATGTTTGTATGAATGTTCCGGGGTATCAGTTGTATATTTAAACATCAGATGGTAGCAATGACAGTATTCATCTCTGTCTAAAGTAAAATTTCACATGTTCCTTTATCTTTCTCATTCCTTGTCTAAGATGCATAATACCATTCACAGCTGAACCTTACAGTCATTGGCGTGTACAGACTTTTGACTGTAGGTATGATGTAGGCCTAGTGTCCAAATATCAGTATAATCTCAGAACTATCCTGTATCGATTATCCATACATTTTAAATCATCAATCAGCCATGAATTAAGTCATACAAACCAGTGTACATTTGCTACGAAACCCTGCTATTGCGCCTCCTCACACGGCATTCCTCATGTGGGCAGGACTGTATCTCTTCCCCAACATGGTTATCAAGTGGTGCAGGGGTGACTTAGAGAGCACGTTATTTTAATTAACCTTGATTCACCTTTATTCTCAGTCTATCTGAGTTGCTCTGTTGACCCTTTAAGGCTCTCATTGAATAACAGCTCTACAGTTCACTGGTCAGTTCAGCGCTGCCCAGGGGCACGTTGTCAATAACTTAATTCTACAGTGCATGTACTGCACCCAGCTTGCCACTTGAGGCCATGAACTTAAACTGGGGGGGGACGCATAGGTTTTATGGGTATATTTTTGGATTACTCTTTAAAATACAGGTTTTATAAAATCCTCTTTTCTCTGCTTTGACAGATTTTTTACAGTATGGCTTAATCAGGTTAGAGGTTGTTGCTGTGAAAATGTGTGTCCGGTTGGTGTCCAACATTGTTTTCAAGGACAATCAAATTATTGACACCTGTTGTCCCTGACAGACTCAATGTTCGCAGTTGGCAACTTACTAGCAATCTTTTGTGAAACACGTTGGCACTTTAAAATCTCCAAACAGAGCATTTTCAGATGCATTTTATTTTGTACTAAAGAAAAGAAATCTCCCAAACTTGTGTTTACCATGGGCCTTAGTTTAGTTATTCGAAAAAAGTGTATTCCAAAATCTCATAGGATTTGAGACCAGTGACCCAGATGTGATAAAAAGCTAGCTTACTTTTTACATTTCAGGTTTTGTTACTGCAGCTGTCTCTCCCTCCAATTTGTTAGAGAGACTGGGGCTCATGCAGGAAAAACTATGAAACATGAGTGACAAAGCCTAAAGGAAGCTCTCAGTGATCACTCATCTAAGAAAAATAAACCCAGATGGAGTTTGACTTAACTTGCTCCAGGGAGTCACCTTAAAATACGCTGAGTCAGGGTCCATTTGATATCTGCCTTTTTTAATGTTATTCATGTATATGTTTTTTAATGTGGCTATTAATAAATATATAACAATATGTTTATTAATAGCCACAGTCTAAAGTTGAATTCAAAGACAATGTACTAAATATGAAGTGTGTAAAAAAAAACTATCAGCAGACTACAGTGACAGTGGACATACTGGTTATTACATTTTGATAAGATGGTTAGTAAATATATATCCAAAGAATAATATGTGATGATTAAATACATTTTGAAAACAGTTAAATAAAAGAAAAGAAAAAAATCTGAGGCCCATCCCTATATTTTCTGGTCCTCCCATTATTAACATTCTGGTTCTGCCACTGTACTGTTGTAGCCCAAAGAGATGAGTTTGAAGGGACAGTTCAGGATTTTTAATGTGTGATTGCATGAGTTGCACGGTAGGATGATAGTTGCATGATAGGTTTGAATGTGTTTAAGTTATTATGAGAATATTGCAGCCAGACTTGAGGACGGTGAGGACAGGGGTGTCAGTCTTGGTGCAGCCTAAAAGAAATATGCATTTTAATGCCTTTGTTTACTATTAGCCCAAAACTATTAGTGCTAACATTTGTTTTGATGTGAATACACATTAAACATAAAGCTACAAAACTATTATTGTCAACTAATATCTTACCAGTTTCAGGGTTATTCTATGAGCAAAAAATATGTTCAGTATCAAACATTAAAATCACAGTTTTTGACTCCATAAAAGGAAGATCAGAAAGTACACAGCTGTTGAGAATCCTCCTCTCAAACATCACTCAGTGACAGGCATCGCTCTACCCCACTTTGGTCTGTCAGAGTTCAGGGGTACCAGAGGGAAGCAGCTCGTGAGAATCTGATGTGTTAAAGCTAAAGGTCACATCTTCTGTCTGTGCTGTAGCAGCTGCAGGAACACGTTTACAGGTGTGTGTGTGTTTTAATGCAGAAGTAGTGCACTCACGGTGTAATCCTCACTGTGATCACAGATGCAGGTCTGATCTGGTCCATGAATTATTTGATTGTCTGGACCCTCATGTTTATCATGTCTGTCCCTCTCCCCTTTCCCCAACACGCGCGCGCACGGGCAGGCACGGCGTCCACGCATTTTTCTTTTCCTTAGCCTTGGCAACAAGGAAACAAACGTCTCCTATTGGCCTCCTCGTCTCCTTCTGCTGTATTCTATTCGCCCGCCTCCCTGCCACTCAGCGGAGAAAATGCCCGGAGCTGTCGGTGTGTTCTGCGGATACAGGGGCAACAGGGCTGGGCAGGGTCCGGCCTGACTGCGCAGTGGATGCTGAGGGAGGAGAATACGCGCACACTGCCGTCTCGAATCGGAATGGGTGTCTTATTGAAGTACAATTGGCAATCTTTTATAGTTGCATGCTTTCTTATCAGACCTGGCCTGCATGTGTTCTGTGTCAGCAGTCCAATGAGGCTAATAAAAAGCCTGGAATGTTCTGCAGCATCTCTAGCGTAGAGAAATTGTTGCACCAAATGCAACATTACACTCTGATTTGCGTCCTCGGCCTCATCCCGAATCACCTCTAATTCTGCAGGTAAGGGATTCATTTTTATTGCATTGGTTTGTTATAAATGTCATTGGGCGATGCATCCTGTCATCTGCGTTGTAAACAGCTGCATAATGGCTGCATGCAACTGTGACATCGCAGAAATCATAAATCAATCAATCAATAAAACAAGCGTAGCAATTATGGCCCTCATGCAAGACTGCTATAGATTTGTCAGGGGTTTCGATTGTGCAAAGATGCCATTATTTTGTCCTTTATTAGACTTGTAAAAGAGTCATTGATTGTGCATTTTATTGTTTTACTTTATATTTATCAATTATTTACGACAAATCATGACAACATGCTGCCAACTACTGCAATTTACAGCTTGATATTTTACTGTCAACAGTTAAAAACGCAAGTAAGCTGAAGGAAATGTGTGGGCTACAGCCTCTTTTAAGAGGTTTTTTTTGGCAGATGCGCATTAAATGTGCAAATGTGATGTCAGACTGAGCCGTACTGTGCCGTGCTTTGGACTAGTGCAGCACAGGGTGTACTAAAATGTGTGTTAGTGTAGGACTGAGCAGACACATCAACCTACATTTTCTGCAATGCAGACTAAACAACAAAAACATGGCTGATTAACCTTCAGACTTTGACTTGAGGGTTTGTCCTGCGCCGCTCAGCCATGTTCAAAGCCTGTTTGACCGGAGTAATGGATTGCAGGTCAGGAGGAGAATCCCTCAAATGACAGGGTGCTGATGCAGTGTGGTGTTGTGTTAATGAGGTGTAGAGCACTTTCATCTCCTCTTTTTTATATAATGACAAAGAGAAAGCAGAGTATACCACAACAACACAAAATACACAAACTGGAGTAAAGTTAAACAACAGATATACCAATCTATATACAACTACACACAGATATTCACATCACATTCTTGTAGAATTTTTTCTAAGTTTTGTTCTCATTTTATCTTTACGTTGATGTGTTGGATTTGATTTTAAGAATTGAATTATTAAAAATTCCCTTAAAACTGAAGAAAATCTGCCACACAACAGCTAGATGGCTTAATAGTTACATTCACAAATATGGATTTTTGCCAGAAAACACAGTGAAATCTGCATAGTTAACCCTGCCAGAGATAATATCAATACTTCTAAAGTGTCTATCCACACCACAGAGAGTTTCTTTAACTCTTTTCAGAGTGTTGGTGTATTATCTCTAATGAAGTGCATTTACTGACCCTTTCTGGGGTTAAAATTTGGCACTGTTGCATTTTACTGTGTGATTTATGATCAACACTTCCACATATTATTAGAAATGTCTAAATGGCTATCCTTTTATCTATTAAAGTGTAGCCTCCAAACAAACACTGCAAGGTGTAAAAATTGCTTTAGTAGATTGTTAAATGGTCCCATGTTGTGGTGTGTTTGGCCATTTACATCATGTTTAGGTGTCTATTAAGTAAGGATTTGATTTAAGTTGAATAAAAAAAAAAGAAAAATTCCTTCTCTGTAGAGGATCAGATGCAGCTCTTTTTTCCACCCCTTTGGAAATGCCTGGATCTGAGGGGGTGGGAAGCTACAGGAGGCTATGATAATGAGCTTTGCATTGATTAGCTGCCCAAACAATTTCTGATGGGAGATGGGAGGAGGGGTTACTGACTGCAGAGCAGACTTTCAAAACAGTCATAGTGTCTACTTGTGACAAGCAGAAAGCACATATGTAGGTGGAGGCTGTGCAGCTATTACATAATAAAGAAAGTAAAAAAAAAACAAGCTTTTTAAGGGGCACTTTCTTCAGAGAGGCAAAGAGCATTTCTTCTTGCTTCTGAAATCATTAAAAGGAAAAAAACAGATTTTGCAGGACATAGGACCCTTAAATTGGACCGGGAATTGTTGTTGAAAGAAAGATACTATGTTTGGTTCCAACAAATTTATTTTGAAACATTTGCACCACAATACTTTAAAGGCTTTCTAGAAAATAAAACAATGTGGAATAATGTCTGCTCTGTCATTTCTTTAGGATAGTGCTGATTATAGGGACTAAAATAAGTAAGGCGGTCAGTGCACAGCACAATGAGTTTGTCAGTTTGTTCCTCAATACAGTATGCATAAAATACTTCATCAGAGTGTATTAACAGCACATCATAAGATAAAAATCATGCTGGTCGTGCATTGATATTGCCGATTTTCTTAAACACAGGGAGTTCATGGAATATTCTAGTGCATACAAACAGTCAAGAAGAAGCGTCAATTCCAGATTCAGAGTTCAGAGTGACCAGTTGCTGCAGTGACACCTGCATGTTTGATTTATTGACTCCTAGTATTTACTCTTTTTATAACTCCAAGTCTTTTTCTATAAAGAGTAAATTTTCAGGGATTTGACTCCACCCAGGGTAGTCAGCTCAAACCAACACAAAACTGGAACTCTTCACACTTTGCTGGGCAGTATACCAATGACCTTGCCTGCCACTAAATTGTTCCCAGTCAAAAAGTGACCCAGCAAATCAGCATCCTGTAAGGGCATAAGGCAGTAGCTACAAGTCTGGGTTAGATGTGCTGAAAGTGAGAAGTGATTGCAACTCTCTGTTTAGCCCTGCACATATGTGACAGACAGGACGTCCATTAAATCACTTTCCTTATTTCCTTTTGGATGGTTGGCCCTTTCCAGAAACAGTTGTAGGGATGTTGCCTGGATCGATGTGAAAAATACCTCATGATTTGTGAAACAGTCCATCTGATTGAAAAGTGGATGATCGATGTCGGCAGATGAAATTTCTGCCGATATTCATGGCCAATATATTGGCCATCCTACTGCCATATAGATTCCTTATTTTGTTTGTAATATCGGAAGAATGAACATACCATTGTGCTTCTCCTTATTATCAGCAAATGCCTACATTTAAAAATAATCTAATAAGAATGAATTGTTTTTTTAGTTGCACATCTGCTCCTAACACAAATAAATTGTCACAATAATAGAAAAAAGGTTCATTATAATAAAGTAGGGACTCTTGACCAAAAATATTTGTATCAATAATTGTATCAGTGAGTTCCAAAACGTTGGCATACCGGATACTGACAACGGTCCAGCATTGTGCATCCCTACAGTTCTCTTATTGTGACAGTCTATTTGTTTTGATAGGGATAGTAAGTAGCAGCCTAGGGGCCTCATTCAACTCAGGGCCTTCATTCAGTGCGGCCACTAGGTAATTTGAAAATTGGTAAGACTGTAAACATAAAGAAACGTGACAAGATACTACAGAGAAACACTGTCTATGTTTATATCAAAATCTTGCAGTATGATCAAATTAGAGCACAAGCGGGGATGGAAATTGAGAATCATTTCCCCCTCCACCACATCTCCCCAGTCCAGCAGGGTATACTCCCTGATGAGAGGAGCAAGTGTGAACAACCATGTCAGTGAATTACGTGGGCAGGCTGCTCAAACATTGGCCTGATAATATCAAGGTAACTTGTGTGAGAAGGGCTTCAGACATCATTTGCCTTTTTGCCAAAGTATTTCCTCATCAGTGCCTTCCACTTTGATCAGGGTGCCTTGCAACACAGTTACATCACACTCTTGCAAGAGACAGTCGGCATGAATGACAGTGAAGGAACTGAGAGAGTTATCATGCCCAACAGAAGACAGAAGCTGTCTTCAATTTCACACAAAAGGACACTAACAATGCAACTTGCAATAACTGTGGTTCGATTAGCATAGCTGATAATGGCAGTGATATCAATAAAATGGTTTTGAATTAAATTCCCAGCACTTAACACGAGCAAACAAACATTTCTGGCCTTTCTAATGGGATAAAATTGTCTGTAATTTCATCGTAAATTTTATTTAAGTCATCACAAAATACACTTGAATAAAATCTTGTGATGTATGTGAGTAAAACATAGTTCAGCAAATGTAAAACATGATTGTTGCATTGAAATTGATAATAAATTAGTTTCATTCCACAATTAGCATTTTGTAATAAATATTATTAATTCAAAATTTATGATGATATGGTGGATTTGAATGAAAGCTGTTTATTGGTGTCTTTTGTTAAAATCAAGGTAAAGTAATTGTTTGATGAAGAGAATCCTTCAATTTAAGTTTAATTTGGTATTTGGTAAACTACATAAAATAAATGTAGTCCTCTAATTTTTAAAGTTAACTGTCCCTGTTTCAAGATAATAATTAATAGAGAAATTAACCATAAGTGACATTTGGTAATAAAATGTGAAACTTATTTCAATGTATTTAATGTACATTTTATTCTGAATTTACCTTCCACAATAACAGTCAAACCAAGCATTATCTTTCTTTTTAAAGCTATATCAGCACCAAGCTCTGTCATGCACAAAATAAAAATGTGATGCTTATTGAGAGCTTTTCCCTCAAATATAAATGATCTCTTTTAAGTAAACTACAGATATGGCCGGTATGCTGTATACAGGCCATGAAAATCCCCTAACAGATGGCACATTTTGCAAACAACATGCCCACTGCAGTTTCTCGGCCAGCTTTGTCATCCTTCATGTTGTCTTTTTATATTGCAGAAACAGGCTCTTCTTCAACATTTACAGGGCTCCTTGGTGTAACTTAATAGCACATGATGGCCTGACCTTCAGACCATTCTGCCAACAAAAACAAAAACACACGTGCACACACATGCACGCACATACACACGCAGCAGCAGACCAGTGGTAAACAAGGAGCTCCATTTACACCCTTCAGAGTGCTGGACCTCAGAAGCACAATGTGCTGAAAGTGTGAGTCACTGATTCACATACATGGGAGTGTTACAAAAACATTATTTATCCTGACCTACTTTAAAACACAAACAAATGAAGACAAACCGAGTATGACTAATATGGTAACGTTCATGAATAAATCACATCTATGGTGTTTAAATTATGAATACACAGGAGTAGAAGCTATGAAGCGTATAGATGGATAAAATCTGTTCCATTACAATCATTGATTTAAGATGCAGGTTGTATGATGTAGCAGGGGTTAGCACAGTTCCCTCAGTAAAAAGGTTCCTGGTTTGAATCCTGGTGAGAGTCTTTCTCTGGGGGGTTTGTTTTTCTGTGTTCTCATAGACATGTGTGGGTTCTCTTGGCTTCTTCCCAAAGACCAACAGCATGCCTGTTTGGCTGATTGCTGACCCTAAATTGCTGAGATGTGTGAGTTTGAGTGTGACTGGTTGTTGTTTTGTCCTGGTCTGTCAGCCCAGTCTAGAGTGTACCCTGTATCTCAACCATTGATAGCTGAGATAGACTCCAGCCCCCATGCAACCTCACACAAAAAGAAAGAGAGATTGTTTTGTTGGATTTCAGATTCATGAGTCTTTGAAGTCTTTAGAAGGACCATTTGTGGGGCTCTCCCTCTATGTGATATCAGCTCAGTTTGGCTCAACTCACCTCAGTTGTTTTGGTTTTGTAAAGGTTTTAGTAACAAGTAATTGATTACTTGTTATTTATAAAAAAAACAAACAAACTGTAATAATAATAAAATTTGAACAACAAGCAGATAGTGCACTTGCCTCACAGCAAGAAGGTCGACGGTCAGGGCCTTTCTGCACCAAGTTTGCATGTTCTCCCTGTGCATGTGTGGGTTCATTTCAGGCACTCCAGCTTCCTCCCATAGACCAAAAAACATACTTTTACGTTGATTGGTGACTCTGAATTGCCCTTAGGTATGAGTGTGAGCATGAATGATTATTTGTCTCTCTATGTGGCCCTGTGATTGGCTGGCAACCCCGCCAGGATGTACCCTGCCTCTCGCCCATGTCAGGTGGGATAGGCTCCAGCCCCTCTGTGACCCCAAAAGGCACAAGCTGTATAGATGATGGATGGATGAATAATTCGTAAAGTAAGGAATTTTAATTTTTAACAAGTTAATCATATTACAGTTACCACTCAAAGTAAAGCGGGTGGCAGATGTGCACACATAGAGACCAACAAAAAAGTTCAATCTATCATGAAGGACGAGAGGAAAACAGTGGGCTGGACTTTCATTAACTCAAACTTTCACCTTAATTTTGTGTTTGTGTCGATCAAAGTATCAAAGAGCATTATTATCATTCATAAACCTTTTTTTTTAGACCTGTTGTTGGTCAGCTTACTGAGGAAGAAAAGTAAATAATCTAAAAGTAATGTAAATTTTGATACAAAGTAACAAATACAGTACTTTTTTTACATTTAATGACAAGTAATTCATTTCTTTTTTTGAGGAACTGTCGTACTGTTTTAAGACAGTACAATGAGATAGATCATTTAAAAAGAACAACATATGGACGGAAAATGATATCAAGTGGTGAGATATACCCCTTTTCCTGGGTCGACAACTTCTTTGTTAACCAAAAGTTCTTCACAAGAATTTTAGATGGATTTATGAGTGAAACACAAAAAGCAAATTGCATTCAAATATGAAAATAGCAAACCCCTCTCTTTTGCTCAATTAGAAAGAAAACAAATAAATAATATGGTAAAAATCTGCTTTTTTGCCAAATAAATGAGACAGTTCACTTGTTAGTTCAGGATAAACAGTCTTGTTAAACTAAAATATTATGATTGCAGCTGAATAAAAACTCAGGATATTTTTCCTTTTTCAAGTGAATGCCATAGGTTTCCATGGAAACAACTATGATCCAGCTTCATCTTACATAATGTGCAATGAGCAGATATGTGAAGATTGAGCTTCAGTCTGCTTTGCTGCTAAATTACGGCAAAAATACTATTATGGTTATGATTAGTCTGTTACTGCAATTATGATTATTAAACACAGTTATAGGCTGTAATGTCACTACAAATTGACACTTACATTTTCCAGTAGATTTGTGGCTGTGTAGTGGTTTTCTGAGTCAAATAGCTTTTGGGTAGCTTAGCTTCTTTATTGATAAATTAGTTATAGTGTTGCGGTTTGTTAGTGCCCAAATAAGTTACATTTCCCCTCAAAAAAGAGGAAGAGCAGCAGCAGAGCGCTCTGTCACTGTCCAAAAACATACTTTTAAGGGTGAGCAAAAGACACAAGGACATGCATGTGGACAGTGTGCTTTTCTTATGCCAGCAACACCACTGTCTAATACTTGATACATTTTGTGTCTGTGCTGCTGTCAACCGTGAGGACAGGTGATCGGGGACATTCATGCAGGTGATTGACGTCAGAAATAACAAAATAAACACGTATTAAGTTAACGGTCACTGGATCAGTCTGTAAACACAAACTAGCAATCCTGAAATGACTAACTATTTAGCATAAATGAGAGAAGAGGAGCATAGTTCATGAGGAGATAGTGAAGAAGTTGATTTTAGATTAGGGGAGACAGGAACAAGGTGAACCAATGTGGTAAGATGAGCAACCTCATGTAATAATAGGGCAATGTATAGGTTTAATTATTTGCCAATGGAAGCACTGTTTATTTGACTCCTCACTCACAAGACATGATTTTAACTTTTAAAGAAATAATAGGGATGCATAATATCAGTATTAATTATAAAAAAAACTGAGAATATATACAGCCGATACATTGCCCATTTATAAATCCTGGCTGTAATACTGGCAGAATGTATTAATGTATCACAATGCTTTGTCTTATTAGCACTGACTGTCCACATTTAAAAATCAACAGTATAATTTCTAAGAGAATCAATGCTGTTTTTTCTTGATTAAAGTATATTTCTAACACATCAAACTGTCCCAATGAAAGGAACAGGTAAGTTTAACCAAAGTAGTACTTTGTACTCCTGACAAAGAAAAATAAATTGTATTGGCATTGGTGTCATTGGTGGCATTGGTTCTGAGACATTGGCATATCAGATATGGCCAAAACTCTACCATAGTTCATCCCTAAGAAATTTCTGAACATCTTTAGTGACAAGCACATTAAATCTGATGATGATAAGAAAAAAAGGAACCTGATAGACATGCAGCCTGTCTGTCATCTCACTCTCACTTTTTGGCACTGAGCATTTACCGTAAAGGTTCAAATACATGAGCACTTAAAATTTAGGAGCAGCTGATTTAACCACGGAAAATAGAGGAGCGGCTGGCTGGACCGCAGTGTCTCTTGTCTGTTCATCCCACACGGACTCCTTGCTCCAGACCCCTCTCCAGGCCTGTTGTTGTACTTTGTTATGCTCCATTTATGCTCTTGCAGTTGTTTCTGGGTTTGGATTGTTTTAGAATTTGTCTTGTTTCTAACTTGCAGCACGTTTCTGCTATTGCAGGTGTTTTCCTCTTATTAAACTGCGCTGAGCCATTGTAGGCTTTTTGCCTTCATCGGCCACTGTACTTTCCTGTTTTTTTACATTAAACTGTCTAAACCCTCTGATAACTTAAATGAAAATAAATACATGAATGAATTCAATTTTATGAATACATTCAAAAATAATAATGTATAATAATATGGTTGTAAGAAGATACAATCACATACTGAAACTTGATAATTAACCGAGCAATAATAGTCAATAAGACCAACATAACACTGCTTCAATTTTTATGTTAAATGAGGAAACTATGTAAGGCCTCACAGTGTAGATATGAGTTTTCGCACTGCTTTCCATTGATAATCAAAATGTGTTAGATGAAGCTGTGTTTACACTAACGTGGCCCTTAATAATACTACTGTGATGGCTTTTAGTTGTCACTAGACCTTAGGAGGCAAGTTAAGGTTTTATTAGTTTTAGTTCATCTTTTGTGAAACCAGAATAGATTGGAAAAATTCAATCACTCTAATATGAGACATACAGATAGCAGGCGTTTTCGCAGTCATACCTCGTGAGCGTCCTTTTCTATTTATAAATATCCTGGTTTTTCAGGCCATGTGTTAAGGAGGGGATATTTATAGAAGATGTCAGAGTCAACATGTGAGTGGTTAGTCTTCTCTGACATTGACACCACATAACGCCATGGTTCAAGTATTGTATTCATGCATCTGTCTTCACATGCTCCTGTAAACTCGAAGTCCTTCACTGTTAAGCTTCCATGTGAGCAGGTGAGAGGTTTTTTAAAGGAGCTTCACATGAACTGGATTTGATGTTTGCATACAGGTTTGGAGCCTGATAAATTTGAAGCATCCCTGCTGTCAGTGTTTTTCATTTCTCTCTGTGCTAGCTGTGCTCTGATGGGGGAGTAAAGACTATTTCTTTGTGACGGTGTTGCTTGGAAACAGCTCTAGTCCAATATTAATAGGAACTAGCTAGGAACCAATTTCTTCATGTTGAGCTGCTGACATTTCAAATATGGTGACAGGAAATTACAGTAGAACCTATTAAATGCATGCATTTGAAGCCATTTATATGTCAGATTATGACTTGTGCTGATGATCTTTTTCTCTCTGTTTGTGTGCACAGGGAAGCACCATGTTGACCAGTATCACTGAGGGGATACTGTGCTGCCTGACTGGGAAGGCTGCCAGTCTCGTCTTGCCCCTGGAGTCGTCCCAACCTTCTAACGGTTTCGAGTTTGTGGAGGTGAAACCTGGGAGAGTCCTGCGAGTGCGGCACATCGTCCCTGAACGACAGCCAGTAGTAACAGAAGAGAGAGTCACAGGAAATGAGAAGACAGTTGGGAAATGTGAAGATGACAACTCTCCTGAGGATTCGTATAACAAGAGTGATTCCGGCAGCAGCGTTCACTGCAAGAGGAAAATCACTGTCTACCGTAACGGCCAGCTAGTGATTGAGAACCTGGGTGACGTTTTGCACTCTGAGATCCTGCATTGCCAGGATGGGGATCTGGAGCCTTGCAGCACCGTTGAAGTGGAGCTTGCTGACTATAAAGAAATACCTTCCTCCCCAGACCCTAACCCTGTCCCCCCTTCAGTTCCACCATCCCAAGGGGAGCAGAAACCTGCACCGCCTCCTCGCCGCCGCCGGCGCAAGCCAAAACGCACAGTGCTGATCGACTCTAACAGAGTGATCTCGAGCTGTAAAGGGACACACTCAGATGTAGCAGTGTTTTTCATACACGGTGTGGGAGGCTCTTCAGACATTTGGAGTAGCCAGCTGGAATTTTTTTCTCGGCTTGGCTATGAGGTCATTGCCCCTGACTTGGCGGGGCATGGAGCCAGTATTGCACCACAGATTGCAGCGGCTTACACTTTTTATGCCCTTGCAGAGGACCTTCGTGCCATCTTTAAGAGATATGCTCGTAAACGCAACATTCTCATTGGTCATTCATATGGGTAAGGTGATTTTGTTACAATCACTCAGTACTTGAAATGTTTTAATTAAAATCCACCTCTGATCCAAGTTCCTTTTTTGTTTTAAACTTGTGCCATAAAACATGCTTGTTTTTAGTCCATTTAATAGTACATAAGCCTTAAACACGATGACTGGCATTTATTACCCTTCTACAAGCTCCATTCACGCTGCTGTTTCAGGGGCCATTCACACAAAGACAAATTCAGGCATATCTGCACAAGTTTTTAGTCGTATAGGCATGTTATCCACACAGAAAATGCACATTTTTGAAAACAGGTCCCGGAGTGGATATATCTGAAAACACTGGCCAAAATGAAAACATTTTCATCTTTGTGTGGAAAGGACCTCAGTCTGGCAATATTTATGCTCCTGTCACCTTTACCACTGTGAACATTGCAGAGATGGAAGTGGGGAATGACATGACCCCCTTTCTGCTTTGCCTCTGGAGGTAATATCAGAGGCATATCGGACTCAGGGCAGGAGCACTGCGAGTGTCTCACCTCTTTGTATGCATGTCGGGGGACATTCTACATCCAAGCCGTATTGCAGCATGAATTGACAGAAATATTACAGCTTGATGGATTTAATGTGAATGTCTTGAGGGGTAAATAAGACAGAGCCTTGTTGCAGTGCTTTTGCGTAAATGCACTGTGAATAGGGCTAAAGTAACTTTGGCAACAGAAATGCACAAGAACAGTCAGTATAACAGCTGAATTCATTAAACAAAATGGCAAACACCATATGCACAAGTTGGATATATTTCATTAACACGGGCCCCACTTCCTGCTCTGTCTAATCTGTAACATAGCTGCTTGCCATTAGCAACAACTATAGCTCCACATTGTGGTTGCTGCCTTGCTGTCAAAATGGCCCTAAACCCACATGTAAAGACGGTCGGGGCCTTTCTGTGCCAAGTTTGCATGTTCTCCCTGTGCATGCCTGGGTTCATTCCTGGCACTCCACCTTAAATACAGTAGATGGATCATGTAGCTACAGTAGCGTCCAAGAGGAGCTGTGTGGTTTGTCAGTATTCTGATTAAAAAATGTAAATTAAGTTGTACTAAATTTGTGTCTGGCCATACTCGCATATCAACATTTTACTAATGCCATGAGTAGCCACATTCAGCTCAAAAATATGGATGTTAAACCATGATGAAAACCAAAGGCAAACTATGCAAGCGCTGTTAACATTAGCATTAGTCATGCATCATTTGCAAACAAACCTCACATGCTTAACCTACTGATGCTGTGATCCTGTGGTAAATAAAGATAGTTTAATTTAGACCATTTTCTCAGTACTTTCATCAACTTCCGACTGGTTGGTTGTTTTTGGCTTTAATTTACATTTTGCCGAATTCAAAGTAACACGCTTGGGAACATTTGGAAGCAGGCTGCAGTTCACTCTCAAGAAGTACATATGGTTGTTCAGTTTTTTTACTCACATCACTTTGTTAAAAAAAATAGTCTTTTATCCTTTCTGTACTGTAGCAGAGGCTGAAAAGACAGAAGAGGATAGAGGTGAATAAATTCAAGAAGAAAAGATAAAAACGAAGCAAGAAGCAGAACTAGAGTGAATATTGTCATTTAGTGAGCGTTTCATGGATAATGCTTAACTAAATGATCCACTTATCACCATTGTTTACATGTATGAATGAACACGTGTATTCATCAGTAAATGGCATTAGGTCTAACTTCATATATTAATTACGACAAAAAAGGAGTGGTGTTTCAGTCCCCATGATTCCCCATGACAATCTTGATGATCTTGATGTTAACAGTGTCAAAGGCAGATCAGTTTTACATATTTTTTGAAGGTCCACAAACTAAAGAAGTCACAAGCAAGTAATGATGAGGTATTCGTGATTACAAATTTAGCAGACTGGTTGTTTTTTGTCTCAAACTGCAGAACTACCCACAAGGAAACAATAAACATCATAAACAGCTCATAAACCATGACAAATGCAATAACTACTGTCTGAGGTCAGGCATTGGACACTGCAAAAAATATATTGCTATTTGTTGCTTGTGGTATTATAAGTGTTATCACTTTTGTTTGCTTTATTACATGAACTGTATTGAAGTTTGAAAACCTGGCATCGTGATTATCCTGTATCATTCCTATCTTATTTAATCTCTTTCAGAGTGTCTTTCTGCACGTTCCTGGCCCACGAATATCCTGATCTGGTCCATAAAGTGGTGATGATAAATGGAGGAGGTCCCACAGCCCTAGAGCCCAGTTTGTGTTCAATTTTTCAGCTACCATCGTGTGTCCTGCACTGTCTGTCACCCTGTCTAGCTTGGAGCTTCCTCAAGTAAGATGTGCTTTTGTAGTAGTGATGTTTAGACCACTATCTTACCTTTCTATTAACTATTAAAACACTTAAAGATGAAAGAAGGTGATGACGTGCTTTTCTTCTATAGCATTAGGATTTAATGTCAGCATGTTTTTAGTGTGCTTCTTTTGGATTCTGGTATTAGTATCAATATTGGTTTTGTATCTGTGTCTGTATCAGTGCTGGTATTGGCATCAGTACTAATTCTTATACTTTTATTGGTCGAAGTACTAGTATTTATATTTACATTGTGATTGTTGTCAGTGTCTGTATTTATAACAGCATAGGTTAAAACACTCTCATGTGGTGTCAAAACAGTAATAGATCCAGTTGCACATCATAGTTTCTTCTACTAAGACTTTAGGACACCCTATAGCTGTAAGAATAATTTGTAATAGGGTGCTGGAAAGTATTACCAATGAACTGAAATCTTATATTTTTCTTTATTTTCTTAAACTTCAGAGCTGGATTTGCCCGTCAAGGTGCCAAAGAGAAACAGCTGCTGAAGCAGGGCAATGCCTTTAATGTGTCCCCGTTTGTCCTGCGAGCCATGATGAGCGGACAGTACTGGCCTGAGGGGGACGAGGTCTATCATGCTGAGCTCACTACGCCCATCCTGCTGATTCATGGCATGTGTGACAAGTTTGTGCCCATGGATGAGGACCAGCGCATGGCAGAGGTAAAATACCTTTGAAAACTAAATGCACCTAATTAGTTTTTTTTTTTATTTTATCATGAATTTTACACTGATCATGGTAAAATTCACAACTTCAGCACGTCTTATTGTTGTTATCAGAGCTCAAACTGCCATGATCATCAGTTATATGAATGCATAAGACTAATTATTTAAAGTATAACATGCAGTTTTTCTTTTATCATAAATTTGAACTATATTAAACACTGAAAAGTTATTAAATCTGGTTAATATAATTTTTAAAAATATGCTGACTGTATTAGTTAAACAATGGATTTTTTTAAATAATAAATGCTTTTGCTCATGAGCATAAACTATAATGATTTAAATCTGTTGTATTGAACCATAAGATATTTTTACACTACACACAATTAGATGTTCTTTAAACTTTGATGGTTATCTGTTGTGTGAAACCATAAAATACTTTTATTCCAAATGTATTTGAATTTTGTAGAATCAGAATAGATCAATAAAATCAATAAAAGGATAAGTTCAGTTTTTTGACACCTGGACCTTATTTTTAGGATTAAATATGCTCGTAGACTCAACCAGACAATTTTGGCAGAGCTCAGAGCCGTTTTCGAGCAATTTAGATCCATCCAACTGCATTTTTTTCTCATGCCGTAGTAGCAGACGGGGCCAGAAATCGAAGCCCCTAAATTAGACATTATCTGCTGCGAAACTCGCTCATTTCAGCTACATTTTATAAATGAATGGCCAGTGTTATCACCATGTCAGCTCAACTTCGTTGTTATGGACGTCCGGGGCTTTACAAGGATGGGTAACTTTTGGTGACGTCATAGACATGCACCGCAAGAGCACAGCTGAATACAGCCGCTGTTGTTGCTAGGCTACACAGCTACACGGCTATTTTTGTGCAACATGGCGGAATATTTATCCAATGTAGAAGTGTCTGATGACGACTTTGAGTATAATGAATGCCTGTATCGTTTTGAGCCAGAATATACCGACGAGGGGCTATTTGAAAGGAGGATGCAGAGGGAAAGAGCCAAACAGCTGGCCAGAGAACAAGCAACCACTGCACGTCCACGAATGGGGGCTAACTGGTGGTGTTGTTGTGGACATTGCACGGCAATGGCAACAGAGGAGGAGTGAGTTTCGCAGCAGATAATGTCTAATTTAGGGGCTTTGATTTCTGGCCCCGTCTGCTACTACGGCATGAGAAAAAAACGCCGTCCGATGGATCTAAATTGCTCGAAAACGTCTCCGAGCTCTGCCAAAATTGTCTGGGTGAGTCTACGAGCGTATTTAATCCTAAAATAAAATCCAGCTGTCAAAAAAACGAACTTATCCTTTAAATAATACTTGTTGGTTTGCAAAACAAACCCAAACTCAACTTTATAGATTTCCGTTGTTATTATTTTATTTATATTGCACTTCTCATATGCAAAAATGCAGGATGATTTACAGTTACTAAGCTGTCATATAATAGTAAGTAGAGGGACAAACTGTGGTAACCTTCACAAAATTCAGCCATATAGTGGGACTTCTAAACTGATCATATACTTTGATCTGTTACCAGAGAAATGCAAATATTGTTGCCTGTTTTCTAAATAGCTACTGTATCAGTTAGAATAACTCATTTCACACTGCATTGATATGATTTTAATTAAGATTTAAAGCTCTAGCTATTTTTTTTATTTGTGTATATTCATTAATATCTACTAAAGCAGCAATTTCCTGTTTTCTAATAGCTGAAAAAAATCTTCATTTATACCCTGGTTTGTATCACGGATTGTTTTCTTTTTTCTTCTTGTCAGGAAAATTACTTGTATAAAAAATGTGGAAGATATAGAAATTATAATATATATTCAGTTTACTCTTTTGGACATTATCTAGTTCCCATTGCACTGTTGATATATTTTTTAAGCTAATGACTTTTTATTTTGTTTCCTCTTTTGCTTTGTGTTCCCTTTATAGATCCTCCTTTTTGCATTCCTTAAAGTCATCGAAGAGGGAAGTCACATGGTCATGATGGAGTGTCCTGAAACCGTTAATACCCTCCTCCATGAATTCTTTCTATGGGAGCCTGATATGTCCATAAAAGACAGCCACAAGTCAGATAGAGAGAAGACTGTTTCCCTCAGTGACACTCTCCACACAATGAAAATCAACAAGCCTATGGACAAATAATCAACACGAAGTCAAGTTCGATCACAGAACCCAGCAGAAGGCCTTTTTTGGCATGTGTTCTTAAGGCTGCTCGCAGGCTGAGAGCTGTTACAAACAGGGCCACATCTTCAGGATGTGCTCGGCCACTGGTGCTTTAAAGATAAAGTGGGACTTAGGCATGGAGCCAACCAAGGGACAACAGAGTGGACTTAAAGATGAGAGGGGTGGATGCAAATATAAAGTCAGTTTTTTGCTGTGCTTTTGCGGTCTTTGCTCCATCTTGGCATGTCTGAAAAATGACTCAACATCTGGAGATCGGAAGGACTGTGTCCATCTGTGGTTTGTGTATGAAGTGTGCCCTGGTGAAGAACTGAGAACTGCAAGATGCAAAATGTTTAAATTCCATGAGATGGTGTGTGAATTGTCTCACCTTTATCCTAAATATTCTGTAAAGTCGTGCAGAGCTTTTGTTCAACCTTTACAAATTGGTCTCACATCTGCTTTACGGTAAAATGGTAAAACAATAATATGCACTGAATTGATGGATTATTGATGTGATGTTGAAAGACAGGCTTTAATAAAATATAATAAATTTCCATAAAATAGTGACTGGATAGTAGTGGGGAATGGTTTAAGATATTGACTACATAATAATGTACATGCAAGATGTGTCAAATACATATTATTGATATTCAGATCACATCATGCAAAAAAAAAAAAAAACAGAATTAAAATGATCACATGCAATCCAGTCACTTTTTAACCACATTCATGCAATTTGCTGTTAACTCTGGTTCAGTCATGACTCACAATCAGAGCTGCTTTTAATAGACTGGTCTATTTTTTCAAATAACATTGTTTCCTTTTCCACATAGAGACCTCTGATGTTAAAGCTTAATCTAAAAATCCATGTGTGTCTATTTTTAACACAATATAATAAATCCAACATTTCATAGTTGCATGAAAACAAAGGAATACTCAACAAACCATTTATTTGAGCTGGTTGCAAAAACATATGTAAACAAATAAGGATGCCAGGTATTCCTTCTATCTTCTAGACATTTCTTTAATAATAGTTATATGATATCCTAAGGATACAAAGTACTGATTCCCTGCATGACTCCACAACATGAAAATGGTTTCATCAGAAAGCTGCAATATATTCTCATATTGAAAAATCCCCAGTGTACCCCTCTCTCATCAAAGTGTTCCTTTTAAGATATTTTTTTGCCTTTATTCTGAAACAATAGCAGCTGCTATGAAAAAATATGGTTATATAAGCTGCTTCAAGCTGTTGTGTCTATAAGCTGATAAACGCTGAAGGAGCGTATGTTCCCCTACTACTTTCCAGTGCATTCTATTTATCTCACAGTGTCAGACAGAAAGAATGAGCCATATTTGTGCTCACTGATCGATGTTCCTTCATGGGTGCCACTATGTCTCATAATGGGACAGGAAGGTGCAAGCAAGAGCACAGTCTTGCGTCCTCCCTGACAGTTGCTATCTCTGGGCTGGGTAGTTCATAATGCTAGGAGCAGACGATGGTGGATGATGATGGGCTGATGAGATGGTGCCTGAAGCATAAGTATAAATCTGAGTCAGCCAAAGCAGGAAGTCTCCCCTAAAAGGGACTTTTGTGTCCAACATGCTGGTCTGTTATATATGCATTTTGACAGAATGTAGATGCAAGACTGGTCTTATGCAACAAAAACAAAATAGAAACAGAAGGGAAATAAGCTGACAACTCAGAAAACATGATATATTCTCTATGGACTATTTAAAAACCAACAAGTGCTGCTGATGCAACGTACTGTGTGTCTCCTTTTGTGTCAGTTACACTGTGTGGACTACAGGGTGCACATGTACTTCTTCTTATGCTAAAATTGTGCATATACAAACTGTCAGTGCTCATATGTGCTATATATTTTTTGTGGTTAACAAAATGTGTTAATGTTATTGTTGCATTTATTCAAGGGAATCATAATATATGCACTGCCTGAATGTAGATGCATATAATATTATATAGCCTATGAAACTGGTGGATTCAGTGTATCAACGTGCCTTTCCCTGGCATGAAATTAAACAGTGTTCACAGACTACATGTGGTTGTGCTTCTTTGTTTATTTGCATAAAGAAGTTTGAATATGCAAGCTTTCTAAGGTCACATATTGCAAAAAATACATTTTTTATGTTCCAAAACAAAACATACAAAAATATATTGCTGTTGTCTGGCAAACGTATGGGAAAAAATATATATATATATATAAATATATATATATTTACATATAAATATATATATATATATATATATATATATATATATATATATATATATATATATATATATATATATATATATATATATATATATGTATATATAATGCTCTACTACTGAATAAATAAGTATTGTTTGTCCTGTTTACAAATTATTTTTTGTACTTTAAATTGGTGAAAAAATCTGTAAACCCACTCACCAACATGGAAGTTGACCAGTGGTGCTGTCTTAATTAGCACTGTAATACTGTTTTAACTAGCGCTGTAATACGAGGTTTTGGCCCAACACCAATTAAAGCCAACTCTCCCAGATGGGAATACTCTTTGATCCAGATGTAAGTTAATTCCACAGTTGACTATAGTGGAAGGAACATGTCTAGGCATGTTTGCACACTCAGTAAACACTAGAGCACAGTGCTGGGCAGCAGAGGTCATATCCTCTCCTTCATAGCAGCATGGTCAGACACGGTCCATGATGATTTACACCAAATCAGACTGTTCTGAGCAGCAATAAAACAGGGGTTTATGGGCATGCCATAATCCAATATCAGGGAAGATTTTTGGGCAAGAAATGTCAAAAATATGTTCTAAGAACATCTGGAGCCACTGAAAAATTGTTAAAAGCAGTAAGATGAGGGACTTTTTAGTACTTTTGCCTCTCACATATTGTTCTTCACACTTTCTTGTCTTACAAACATGCTCTTCTGTTTTTCCAGCATGTTTGACTTCTAATTCAAAATGTACATGAATGCATGAATTAAATCAGTAATCCTCAATTACATCTCAGTCTTATCCTTGTTTTCAGTTTGAGTAGATATTTTTCAACTTTTGCTACATATATGTTTTGGAGGAGTTTCACATCTAATTGACTTGGGTTGAAAGAACACATGCATCTTGCACAATTAACAGCTAGAATGAACATAATTTGACACAACAAATACCATGACATAAACTAAAAATAAATAAAAAAATCTACATTGAAGTTCCACTCCCCCTGTTTCATCTCTTTTGGTGTAGAAGGAATGTGTATATACATAAACTGAATGTGAATGTATTTGTGAAACATAAAATAAGAGGGAGTAAACCAAACTGTTATATGTGCATGAGATAATGATGAAAAAACAACGATTTTCATAATAATAATAATAATAATAATAATAATAATAATAATGTCAAAATAATATTAATATTGATAATAATAACAATAATATAATAATAAAAGACCTTACCTTAATAAGAATTTTATATAAAATTTGTACTTTAGTGGGTATAATAAAAAAAAAATCAGACTTATATCTTAAGCAATCAATGTCTGCTACTGTCTGGTTTTTTTTTCTAACACACTTGTTTATTTCAAAATTCCAAAAGATGAGAAATATGTACAGTACATTGTGCAAAAGTACAGTTAAAGGAAACGATAAAGATAAAAAATATATTAAACTAGATCTTCTAAATGAAAAAATAAACAAATTAAATGGTATAGGGGTTTAAACACAAATTAGATTGTTAAAAAATATATATATAAAAGGTCACGGGAAAACATAGTGGGAAGTAGATATTCAAGAACATATTTTGAAGGAAACCCTCTGATTGGAGGCATGACTTGACAAATTTAGTATATTCTGTTTATGACTGATGAAATATCTCTCATGCATTCCTCAGTTTATTTCTGAAAAGCAAAAGAATGGGATTCCACTCTTTAATATTTACATTTCTTAATGTAAACTTGAGCAATAAAAATAATGAGGTTCATACAAATTCTTACATATGTCCCCAAAATTCCAAAAGGTCGATTTATATGTCGAATGCATGAAATGATGTTTTCATCCATCATATGACGCACCGTCAGTGCCGCCCTCTGATTGGCTGAGCGTGTACCATGCGTGTTGTGGTAAACAAAATCGGAGGTGCGTGCGTGCGTAGAAGTGGTAATGGAGGATGGTGATCTACTCACAGGGGGCTTAGTTAGCAAGCTATTTTCTTTATCTTCTGCTTATAGTTGTCGTTTCTACTGAGAAATAAATACACACAACGCAAGAGAATATAATCAAAATCAACTCAGAGCAGGTGGTAAGTATTCGCATGTCGAGTTTAGCCCCCGTCCGTACAACAATGTTGGCTTCTGAACTCACAATGCTAACTTGGAGGCTAACCTAGCCCGAACTGCTAAGGGACAGGCTGGGCGTTGGATGGCGTCTATTTCCTGGGATATGTTCACATAGCATGGGGAAAGCGACAGTGCTTGTGATGGCAGCTAAACTTGCTCAAACTTATGTTGTTAAACGCCCTTTCGAACAGGTCTACTCTTTAAACGTAGATTTAACAAATACTGATGGACTTTTAAACGTGTTTTCAGTATGCGTAGCGGCTCACCTTACGGAAGTGTTTTGTATGTTTCATTATAGATACGTTACATTGTTATTCAGGAAAAAGACCTGTCCGGCCACAGGGCTTATGCATAAATGTGTCTTTAAATAATACATCACATCGGTTACTACATATATGAGATAGCAAATTCAGTGACCAAAGAATACTTAAATACGCGCTGTCATGCCCATGGTTCAAACAAAATTAGACTTTATCACTTGTGTTATCGTCGATGCTAACAGCTAGCTCTCACTGAGCTAAGTGTGAACGCTTATCCCTTACACGGATTAGCCCATGCTCCTTTAGCAACGAGCTAGTGTTGGCTAGCTGGGCTTGCACTGAGGGTCCGAATTAAAGAGACGCTTAAAGAGACGCGGACCCAACCAATCAGAGAAGGTAGTACCTTTATACCCGCCCCGTCCTCGACTCACCTATCCCCGCCATAAATAGAAAGCAACACAACCCCAGACGTGCAAAATTGACACATGGGAAAATACAATTACACTGCCAAAATGTTGTCCACTTTGTAAAATTAACATAATAAAATATACAAACAATTGTGTGAAATAGGGGGAAAGTTGTATGTTTAGCTCTTTTGTCTTAACGGCGTTAATAAGGGTTCAAATTAATTTTAACTGTGTTTACTTCAGTAAAGCAATAGAGATGCAACAGTACAGATGTAAACTATTTCTACTGACATAATAAAAATTGAACTTTTCATTAATAACAAGCAAAGGGAACTACCTGTTTTTGGCCTCGCTTGTTAAGCAATGCTAGCTTAGTATGGATGAGAATTGAGAACCATTTCCAACTTGTTTTAGTGATTGATATTTCTTCTATGCTTTACAATTCCCTCATCAATGTTGTCCCATTTAGTTCTGTGTGCCTCAGAAAACAAATATGTCATGCTCTTGTTTGTAGGGGTCAGCACCAATAACCGTTTGCTGGTACTCATGGCAGACAGGAGACAAGAGCATTCTTGAGTTACCGCAGACTTAATTTTACACAATATAGGACCAACGCTATGCAATCTGTGTGATTTCAAACAAGGGTGGGAACCCCAGCATGGCATTAAAAAGCTAGGATGCCATGTGGTTGAAATATCTGAGACAGAAAACCTGTGTAGTACTTTGTTTTTCCCACAAATTAATAATAACTATATTAGTAATAAATTAGGGATTAAGATGAAGAAGTTGATAAATAGACAGAATTGATAATGGCATTGGTAAATTCACATAAATTCCCATCTCTATCACAGATGTAGTTATAGGGTTGGGAAATATACAGTGATATCAGCTAAATTAACACATTTTCAAAAGAGATAAAGGGTAAGATGATACTACTAGTGCTCTTGTAAAGATTGCTTGCTGTAAGAACCACTATCAGAAATATGCTAAATAATTACCGACAAGCAATTTTAGTTGTATTCGATGTATGAATAATTGAATTAGCTGTATTTTTGGACAGCATTTATATTTACATGTTAGTACCGTGCAGCTGTGTCTGTGTGTCAGTAAAGTTCTTGTGTATCATTTGGCAGCAGGCCCATGTGGATATGATGCTATATGATGCCCTCCTATATGATGCAGAACTAACAGCATTTTTGTTCATTTTTAACATACAAAATATGTACTGTATAGAAAATATTACCATTGGAATTGAGTATGTTCAGTTTTTTCTTTACCAGTGCAATAGCTGTACTTTAAAAACTGTGTAAGTGATTCTTGAATTGACACTTTTGGGAGAAATTTAGAGGATACTAACATTGACCCTGATCACAGCCTAAGCATAAATGCTTATGTCACCTCTGACCTGTGATTTTAGGCAGTATTGGACAGCTCACTGAGCAGAGACAAAGTTAAGCATCTTTGGCTCATTTAGTGAATGGTCCCTAAATGAAAAACCAAAATCTTTGTTGTCCTTCTGATCATTATGTACCAGTTTTGTAGGTACTGGTTGAATATCTGCGCTATATTTTGTTACTTGTACATAACTGTCATTTAGCTAAAAAGCATCACAAGAAAATTCTCTGTCAATATTGCCTAGCTGTCGTATGAAGCACTTTAATCAGTGTCTTTAACTTTTCAAAAATGTGCATTATTATAGAGTTGAAGGTAAAGGTCCACAAATTTTGAAGTATGACTTAAAATTTTGGCTAAAAGAAGCAAAATTGATAGTATGCATTATAGTTGTCAAATAATTTTATCAAAATACTAATTTTCATTAATAAACTCGTTTTAATCTCATGCCTTTTTTGGAGTATGAAAAGTTTAAAAACTTGATTTGTGTGTCATTGCAATTTGGGGGACTTGTTCCAATTCTTTGGAATGGAGCCTTCAGATCATTCATTCACAATTTCCTCCTTTCTCAGCAGACAGGGGCTGCCAGTGAATTTTGGAATGGCTTCTGACGTGGGTTCCCAAACCCTTGGTTCAAAGGGGATCATGACATTTTATCCCACTGTCGAGGAGTTTAAGAACTTCACCCGCTACATTGCATACATAGAGTCTCAGGGTGCACATAAAGCTGGACTCGCAAAGGTAAGTACTGTCTATATGTGTGCATATGGACAGTATATATGTTATATATGTCCAAAGCAACAAGCAAAGAGAAAATGTTGGACAAAAAATTAACAATGCTGCCATTATACAGGAAAGGTATCTTTGTATCAGCTAAAAAATTGATCCTGAATTTATTCTCCTGCAAAATATCATTAGAACTGTATAAAGAACACAAACTTACTTTCCCTATTCTTCCTGAAAGATTGTTCCACCAAAGGTATGGAAGCCTCGAAGCAATTATGAAAACATAGACGATTTGGTGATTCCGGCACCCATCCAGCAGGTGGTGACAGGCCAGTCAGGCCTTTTTCAGCAATACAACATTCAGAGGAAGCCCATGACTGTAAGAGAGTTTCGAAAGATTGCAAACAGTGACAAGTAAGAAGCTCACTTTTCATTCATTTTGTGTAATGTTTTGATGTACCAGCTGTAGGTTAATGTTCCCTGCAAAGTTAAACTTTAATACTACCATTCTTTTATGGTAATGTGTTTTTAACTGCCCTCACAGGTTCAGTAGTCCACACTATGATGACTTTGAGGAGCTGGAAAGGAAGTACTGGAAGAATGTGACGTTTAATCCACCCATATATGGAGCTGATGTCAATGGCAGTCTGTATGACCCTGTAAGTTGAAACTGAGGCCATTTTCACACATGCGCTCAGAATTCCTGGTTAGATTGATCACACGTGTATTTTAATAGCAGAGATGATCCCTGTTAAACAGAAATTTGTTAATGAAAAATGCAGATAAAAATTTTCTCTGCATCAACAAAAGACAAGGGAATGTTCCAGACACTAAAAAATATAATAAAGCTGCATTATTTCTTAATTTCCCCTAGACATCATTTTTTACACCTCTTACACTTACTTAAAGTGAATTTCCTTGAACCGTTATAGTAAGCACATCGACTTGACCCAACTTCATTGAAGAAATTTTACCAGGGGTCTCACATGAAAACTTTGGTTGTTTGCATTGGCTTATGTAGCTCACCTAGAAACGTTAAAGACATTTCAGGCGTTTTGTCCATGAATGAAAATTCTATAATCGTATGGCCTGGTTGTTGGGTCTTTCTGTTGTGAATGTTTATCATTATTTGCAATGTTAGTCACATTACTTGAAGCACATCATACTGCCACTTTTTTACGATTTTGACTCAAACCAAATCTGCCAGTTTTCAAATTTCCTTGGCTATTAATGAATTAATTATTAAAAGTCTGTCAAATATCAACTTTAGTTGTCAGAACACGTTTATGCAGAGTCTTTTCGTCTCTTGTGTGAAAACGTAGTGTCTACAGACGAGCTGTCAAAGAGTGACGAGTTAGCAGGGGACTTCAAGCTGAATAGTTTTGACATAAGACATTTCTTAGAACAAAACAGTCACAAATGTCACACAAACGTCATTAGATAACATGATCCCCCTTTTAACCATAATGACAGCCTGACCCTCAAACGACCTACAATGGAAAAAAAAAAAACCTCAAGCAAACTCATCAATTCAGCAAGCTCTCACGCAAATTAAATATACCTTTTAATATTGAGAGAATTGTTTGTTGAGGTGGCCTTCAAGTAACACATTAATAAGCAACAAGTTAATATGTAAAATTTATGCAAAAGTGTAGCTCCCAGCCGATGGTTGCTCCCTCTACTTACCTCCGTGTGGATCTGACATTTGCTGTCAGTGCTGTTAGTGTGAAAATTAGGAGGAGGATTTGTTTTGGAAGAAAAAGTCAAAGCTTGACATTACAAAAAGAATGATTTTATTTATTTAGTTGGAAAATCACAATAAACTGTACGTATATTAGAGGAAGTAAAAAAATATTACTTTTATTTTTTTTTCTAAAATCTTTGAGCCCTACCATTGTGTGATTCTGCCTTTAAGTATATTGACATGACACAGGGGGGGTGTTTGGTAAAGACTGGTTATTTTGGTTTTTATTATAACTTCATGTCTCGATCTGCTGATTATTTTTCTTTTTCATTGCTCTTGCAGGGCGTTAAAGAGTGGAACATATGCCATTTGGACACCATTTTGGATACAGTGGAACACGAAAGTGGCATCACTATCGAGGGTGTAAATACACCCTACTTGTATTTTGGCATGTGGAAGACCACCTTTGCTTGGCACACAGAGGACATGGACCTCTACAGCATCAACTACTTACACTTTGGAGAGCCCAAATCATGGTAAATCTAAAAATATATATGTATTTTATTTGTAATGTTTAATCTAATTTTTGATAACTTTGACAACACAAACCATAATATGAACACAAAGGCATTAAACAAGTGCATGTTTTTATCATTACAGGTACTGTGTTCCGCCAGAGCATGGGAAAAGATTGGAACGTCTGGCTCAAGGTTAGACCCAAGTTTGCTATTTTCTGTATGTGTTTATGGCATTAAATGTCAGTCACAGAAACTAAAACATTTATCCTCTGTCTCATCTTTTAGGCTTCTTTCCAGGCAGTTCCCAAAACTGTGAGGCCTTTCTGAGACACAAGATGACTCTTATCTCTCCCTCTATTCTGAAGAAGTACAGTATTCCATTTCATAAGGTATGAGTTTTTATCTGTCTGCTTTTAGCAGGAAGCCTTCTCTTCTTAACTGAAACTTTTCCAAAATGTTAAACCATCACTTATCATTTCACCACCTCTCTCTTAGATTACCCAAGAGGCTGGTGAGTTTATGATAACCTTCCCATATGCTTACCATGCTGGATTCAACCACGGCTTTAACTGTGCAGAATCCACAAACTTTGCCACAGAGAGATGGATCGAGTACGGCAAGCAGGCAGTTTTGGTGAGTACAAGTGACAGCACTGAAAGTCAGATACCATCTAATTAAAATGGGTTTTATTCTTCAAGAATATAGCACAGACTATCCAATTTCTTTAAACAATGGAATGTGACAAGAAATGAGATCAAAACCCAATGCGATTATTTTCAGAATCCAGAAACCTTGTGCGTACGTCATGATAGCTCAAAGAAACCAAGAAACTTACTTGTTTTTTTAAAATAGCACATGCCCACTTTGATATGCTTGAACATTCTGAAAGCTTACTTTTTGATCATTTTTAATTTACAACAATATAAATGCCCACAGATTTTAATAGAGGCCACCTTTTGAACAATGTACATTTTAAGGGGAAACAAACGTCCCAGTAAATACGCTGTTTATGTAAACAATTTATAGCTTATTATCATGAGAGCAGTAAGAATGATGCACAGATATTAGTGTGCACTAAGTGCACATTGCAGCTGTTTGGGAAAAGATTGAACCTGCCAGTTAACATTAAGTATGATATAAAATTATTTCTCTCCACGAACAGATTTAATGCAGCATGAGTTTACACTGAATAAAAACCTGCAGACACAGGCCCAGACCTGGTCTGGGATTTGAGTGCATCCTACGCCCACACTCACTTTGATAAATCCTCGAGGGAAATGGCAGCGCACCCAGTTGCTGATCTATATCCTCGTTTTATAAACTTTAGCAAATATCCTTGCAGACATTGCTCGAAGGCTCTCAGTCACTCAGTGCTAAACAGCAGACAGTCACGGGGCTTGTGACCTGCATTGTCTGGACTTGTATTTACATTTATAGAGAGCACATATCAGGCTCTGTGCGTAGGCCTCGGCATGGGTTTAGAGCTACCAGAACGACTGCATAAGATTAAGGTAGTAGAAGTTTACCTTATTCACTGCTGAGATGTCTTTCTGTTCCCTTTATTACTGCTGGTGATGCAAAAGTCTAAATCCTCACATCAGGATGGGGAAGGGTTTACCATTCCATCCAACATTCAATCATTACAGTGTTGATAATTTGAGAATTCTATGAGCCTCAGTACTAAATACTAAAAGACTGTCATCCTCTGGCCTCATTCAGCACTGCATTATAGACAGACATGATCCAAAAGTGAAAGTTACTGTATAAGCTAAGTGCTGCTTTTAGAGGACATTCCCTGTGATCATAACCCATCTCCACATGCTAAAACAATCACATTACTCAGTTTCAAGATCTGAGATGTTCTTTTGCTATCCAATGTAGGGTTTCAGTGTTTTGCACATTGTCACATTATGTTCCTTACACATGACATAACATCCCAACTGTTAGGAAATGGGGTTGTATGTTCATGTCAGGATATGTCAAATGAGCGTTTTCTGCCTCTTTTTCTTGAAGTGCTCATGCCGTAAGGACATGGTGAAGATCTCCATGGATGTATTTGTAAAGAAATTTCAGCCTGATCGCTATGAGCAGTGGCTCGCAGGACGAGATGTGTCACCCATTGATCACTCAAGGCCCACCCCAGAGGCTAAAGAGTTCTTAGGAGAGTCCTTCAATGACACCAACAGCAACGGCAACCAAGCAGATAGCTGTGGGGAGGATGCAGAAAGGAAAAGGTGGGTCTTGTTTCTGTTCAAGTATGCCATAATATGAACTTTTTTTAGTCTTCAGTTCTACAATAAATTATATCAAATTTCCTGATAATTTCTAAAATTCTAGATCTAAAATCAAGTAAAGCATTAGCTTGCATAGATGTAAAATATGTATTTGCTGTTGAACTTGGCCAAATATTTCCAGAATGTTAAATTTGGATAAAAAAAATATATCCAGATTTGGTGATATATTTTTTTATATTTAGGATCAAACAACCTAACTTGCTTGGTTTTCAAAGATAAGACTGTAGAATTGAACTTATTAATAACTGTATTTATTAGTATTTATGATTCTGATTCTGCTAACCTGCTGGTACTGACAGGAGAATGTGGTTGTCCATATGCTTTTACAAATGTTTGTTTGTTCACTGATTTGTTTAGATGGCTCAATAAGGCAGGGTAACTGTGAACCGAATTCCCCTTCAGGGATTAATAAAGTTGTCTGAATCTGAATCTAATGAACAAACTTTAAGGAATACTCCAGGAGAGCCAGATCTACACAAACTGAACTTTCCTCATAGTGTTGTACAATTCTAAAAGAAAACTCTCAGGTGAAATATTTAGTGGAACACAGTCCACAGTCTTTTCAGTTCTGTCATGTATCCTTATTCACTGTGTCTTAGTTGATTTATACAGCAGTTAAAGTGAAAACAATGTTAAAATTGTTTAGGGTACAAATGTGTAAAAATGTTGTTTTCATTTACTTTTTGGATCTGTCATTCAGCCTTAATCCGGTCCTCTGCATGGATAAGCTTAATCTTGATCTGAAGGTCCACAGTTATGAAAACTTCCCTCTAGAAGTTTTATTTGATTACAATATCAGATGGGAAAACCTGATCCCATCTAATTACAAGTGCTGTTAAAGTAAATAAGTTAATAACACGTTTATGAAAATCCTTTTAACTCTAGACATTTTTCTGAGGTAGGGCTACTGCACACGTTTAATTATAACCTGTCTTCACTCAGAGAAATCAGTAAACATTGCACCGGTATTGTTTTGTATGGCAAGCAGAAATGAACAGAGATAAGAGTCATTTACTGCAAGGTCAGCTACAAACCTCTGTTAGCTGTTCCTTTTGACAAAACACTGAAGTTTTTTGCATCTGCTAAGTGCACGGCAACTAGACTTCATGGAGTCGTGCACACTGCTTGCTGGCCAAGCACACTCCCGATACAGAGAGCCCACTCCCCCCACACAGGCCAAGTCATACTATACTTTTTACACCCGTAACAGAGCAGCAGCTGACTCTACTCACTGTGGATGGTTCTTGCTCCTAAACTGATGTAAAAGATGGACAATGCTACGCCATTTAAAGGTGTCATTTCAGTAAAAAGGAACTTGCACAAAGCTCAGTAGACAAGTCAAAAGTAATCTTCACATTTTGGTATCAGATATTACACATTTCTCCACTCCCTGTAGCCATTACCATTTACTTGTTGACTCGTAGTTGTTTTTCTCTGATTACTTGATACCACTGCCCACCAGAAGTTCTTTATGTTCACCTTCAAATTAGCAAGTTTTTAAACAGGTAGGAAGTAAAGTACCCTTATCTTAAGTCAATAGAAATTATAATATTAAAGCACAACATAGAACTTTTAAAGAGTCCATATTTTGTCCCAACTCAGGTTCATACATTCATTTTTGATGACTGCTAGAGTATGCTCACAATCTCTAAATTTAGGAAACGCTATAGTTTTCATATACTGATTACCTCAGATCCGCCTTATTCTCACTTGGTCTAAGACACTGTTAGAGCTCCCAGCTCTTTAAGAGCCCAGTCTGCCCTGATTGGTTTGACACGTTAGCTTTGTGATAATTGGTCAGTTCAGCACTGCTTGGCAACAACTTGCATTCACTCTACAGTCTCTGCTCTGCACTGAGCCAATTGGCTTAAGCTGTCAAAGAAACAATGGTAGGATTTAACATAAGAAGGTCCATTCAAGGGGGGCAGGGAAACAAGGCAGCTACTGGTGCTGTAAACAGGGAGAGGGAGAAGTGCTGATGCTGCAGACTATTTGTCTTGTGCATAGATTCACCCTGTCATGCAGAGGAGACATGTTTAACACACAAAGTGCTGTCTATTACTTGAAAACATCCTCTAGGTCTATAGCACTAGTATATAGAATTGCCAATAAAGCAACTTGCTAACTCCAGTTATGGATGCTTGGCAATTCATAGCAGTCAATAGGGCCACTGAAAGCCTCGCTTCAGCACTTTTAGGGTAAAACTACACCAAAAAACTACGCTGGCTCAGATGCTACAGTAAGATTCTTGACAGCGTTTAACTTTTCTTAGACACAGCCTACATGTTTAGAACTATTTCATGCTGCAACATATGAGCTATGTATCCCTCCATCAGAATCACTGCTCTTCTCTCATCAGCTGTTCAGGTCAAAGTGCTGCAGCGGGGTTGTTTCTTGTGCAGCACTCTGACAGGAACAACTGATGAGAGCATGTTGCTGACAGAAGAATATGTAACCCATATGTTGTATCACAAAATAGTTCTTAACATAAGGGCTTTGTCAAAGAAAAGTCATATCCTCTTAAGAACCTTTGTGTAGTGTCCAGTCAAGCCGACATTGTTTTGGGGTAATTACAAGGTCTTTGGTGGCACCCTTGACTGCTTTATCTGTCGCCTGTACCCAGTTACCTTTCCTCAGGGGGAGAGTTAGCAAGTTACATTATACATAATTATATTTAGTGCCGTGGGCCTCAAGCAACCCCACTTCAGAAGACCCAAACTATCCCTTTAAGGTAACATTTAAACACTGAAGTTCTAAACATGCAGGTAAAATGTTATGAATATTTTCCCTTTTTTGTGAACTCTTAGCCCTACACAAAGGATAGAGACCAAACGACACAGGGTGTGTCTGGATGTGCCAGATGAGGTTGTTCCCAAAGATGAAGATGATGAGGATGTTGAGCAGTATGGAAAGCGGCCCAGGCTCAGCCTTATACCTCCACGCACTGTGTCACAAGATGGAAAGAGGAATAAAGGTAACATTACCTTTACAATAATACACTTTCATACCTTTATTTGGCCAACTCCCTGACATACTCAAATGTGTAAAATACTTTCTGAAAAGTAAATTTGTCAACCTCGTATAATAATCATGACCTCAATTTCATTTTCAGGCCCACCCAAGTTGGTCGTCACACCGACCAAGCTCACTTTGTTGGATCCATTTCACAGGGGCTTAAACGGCGATGTAAGCCGACCCCCTCATTATGCCAAAACTCGTGCGCCTGCAATCTCCTCCCTGTCCCAGCCCAGAAATGGACATCTATCTGTTTCAGCGACACCAATATGGGCGGAGGCCAACGCTGCACCTACACGCAAAATGGGAGTAGCCAGCCTGCTCTTCCACAGAACTCTTACTGCAAAAGACACACTTCAGGTGCACAGCTACACTGTAGAAAAACAACAACAACAGCAGCAGCAGCAGGTGCACACACAGCTGCAGGTCCACAGCTATGCCAGAGAGCATCAACCACGCCATCTTCAGCACAAAACCTTCCCAGCATCTCACACGCAGGTTCAGTCTTCATCTGAGGCACCCAGCTGTGAGAAGAAAGAACCAGAAACTAAGGTCATTCTTCAGAAAGTAGCAACAAATGGATCAGAAGCACCAGGTCTTATGGAGCAGGACCAAAGGGAGGAAAAAGCTAAAATGTCAGCACCTGTCTTGGTAAAGATTGTGATGAAGAAACCTGAAGATGACCCCACCAGCAAGAGTACTTCCTCCCAGACTCAAATGCATTACAGAGAAATGGGAAAAACAGAGGTAGAGCTCCCAAAGAACAAGAGAAAGGTCTGTACTTGTGTGTTCAACTTTTTTTTAAAGTATTTTATTTATTTAGCAGAGTTTCTTTTTTTGAGATACAGCTCATGCTTACAATTCAACCCCTGAACGCTTATGTAACAGTCTTTGTTGGCTCTCCGTACACTAATGCATGCACTTTTGAGCACAGCTGCCTTTGTATGCTGCATGGTCTGTCTTTCAGCACTAACATTCAAAAACATGTCATCATTAACTCAGGTGGCCTATACTATTAAGAAGGATTTGTTATTATCTGAAGCCCCATTCATAGTGCATTGGGTTAAACCTGGGATTTCAGCGCTGAAAGGGTGACTCACTTCTCACCAGTTCAGATCATGGCAGCACGCAGTGGAGCAGGTCATAGAGGTTATGCACATAATATAATATGTAATTATTATAATAGATTTACAACCACTCAGTGCCAACAAGCACAGACGGATGATACAAATAAGTATGAGGTAAGCAGTAAAAGCGTTGACTTTAGCAAAAGGAATATACTGTTTTCAGTTACCATTTTATCTGCCTACTCAGTACAATGTAGATCCTCAAATAATATATCTTCACAAAAATATTTGGAGTAATTTACATTTATAAAGCCACAAGGTGATATGCCACTGAATCAATCACATGACCGCCTACGTATGTTCACTTAATGATTACTATTTCAAGAACCCCAGGTCCTCTTATCATCTCCTGTTTTACCATAGAGAACAGTTTATATGGAAGCATTTGACCAATTAGTCATAAGTAAATCCAATCCAAGATGATGAAGCATCTAAAGATAATATATTATGTTTTTTATGTCTTCTTGTGAAGCCTGATCAATGTGGCTGATTTTTGTAGATTATCCAAAAGTAGTCAAATTCAAAAATTAAAATAGCAAATTTAATGAAATCAGTTTATTACTGTCTTCTGTATGGACTTATAAAAGTGTTATTTCAGTTTAAGTATCAGACTTAATAACACTACTAATTCCTCCATCCAAGTATTCCATCTGGAGCCACAAACACATTTGAACCTTATGATGAAGGTGGCAGTGCCAATTAAGTTTGCATTTATCCACATTACTGAGAGAGCACTCATTTAAGTACTGGATATATCAGTATATAACAACAGAGGAAGATGAGGAAAGAGGTTGAGAGGTGGATAACATTAAGAAATTGACATTGAAATGTTTTTAGCTCTTTTAGTAGAGAGGGGCAAAAGAGCCACATGCAACTCCAGAGCCACAGGTTTCTGACTCCTGCCACAGAGCCTGCATAGATACAGATTCTGTTATTCTTTCTACTGAAAATCATCTTCAAGAAGTGATTACTGAAAAGATGGTACCTTTTTAGTTGAATTCAAGCACTTTCCTCGTAGCAGTCTGTGCTTCTTGTCATCCAATAGCTGGAACAGATGGCTAGTCACAGTTTACCGAGTGTTAAGGTATTCAGGAACCTTTCATTATCTCAGCATCACATGGTTCCTGATTCTAAGAATTTATCCATGCTTTCAAAAGTATGAAAGGTACCAGGAGAGATTATGAAAATAAAATATAGTAGCCAAATTAAACGTAAGACTGAAATCTGTCTATGAAAATGGAAAGAGGTGGTAAATACTTTGAGTCCCATTTTGGGTTGGTTGCATGAGGGTTTTGATGGGCCCCAGATAATTCTCAGGTTTCAAAAATGGGCTCTGGTATTCTTAAGCTTTGGAAAGGCTGCTCTGTCCTAAAGGAATCAACCTGTTCAAAACACCTCCACTTATTCCACTAATAAATATGACTTAATCATGCCAAATGTGAGAGAATGGCAAGTAGGAGTTACTTCATGAAGGGATAGTTCTGTTTTTTTGAAGTGAGGCTGTGTGAGGTACATGGTGTGAGCCTAAATGTGTGTGCCACAGTGTCATAGCTCAGTTCTCTCTCTTTTCAAAAAAACTGGTGACAGTCACTAATGCTGTCCTTTGCTGTAGATGGTGCCAGATTCTCTGCTTGATTAAAAGATTTTTTGGAGAAAACAAGCCACAAAAGCAGTGTAGGGTCATCACACCCTACAAAGACTTTGTTCATCCAGTTAATTTTTCCATCACACCGCCCCTTTGATTAGGCACTACTTGAAGATACGGCACAGCCTTATGTGTCCTTCCGCCAGCAGCGTAAGGATCAAACTACGATTTTACTTAAATTTTTCCAAATACACAAAATACTTGATCCCGAAATAAAGATTAGCCACATGTATGAATGTTAAAGGATTATCCCACTGACCATGCACAGTGATTTTGACAAAGAACGTTTTTATAGATCAGTTTACCTCACAACAACAAGCATACTGTGTGCTATCATGAAGGACACTTATCACTGAAACTTCTGTCTTTACAAAATAAGCAATCAGTATAAGCTGAATACTTACTTTGAAGACGAACTTTCATTCAGCTCCTCTGTTTTGTCCTTGGAGTTTGTAAAACACTGAATCTGGTCCTTACAAGTTTAAATGTCCATTAAAGCAATGAGGCTCTGCATGATGAGAGCAGCTCACTGCAGATGAGCGTATTAAAGCTGATTGTATCCTCTGATCTGAACATACTGAAGCATTCTGAGGTGATTTTTCTTTGTCACACTCTTATTTCATCCAGCTTGATGACACGAGCTCACAATTTATTCACCAGATTCAACAGGCACTATGAGTTTCTCCGGTCCAGTTCCCTTAGCAGATTTTACCATTTTCGATTCAGACCTGTTAACTCTCTTTCTACAGAAGTTTCTCCTGTGTGTCCTCCAGTTTATATATGTATTCCAAAGTATCTAAAGTAAAGGACGGGCATGTTCGTGGTAAAAACTGTGAATTTATCCTGTTTGGTAGCGGCTGTTTTCTCTTGTGCAGCAAAAACTAGTTGGTGCTGCTGGTGGAGGGACACATAGGCTGTGCCTTGTCTCAAAATAGTGCCTGATCAAAGGGACAGTGTAGTGGAAAATTAAGTGGATAGGAACAAACTGAAGCATGTGATGACCCCACCTTGTTTTTGTGGCTTGTTTTCTCCCACAATTATTTTAATTAAGAGGAGAATCTGGCACCATGTGCAGCAATGTATAGCATTAGAGTGCATAGAGAGAACTGAGCCGTGACTCTGTGGCACATGTTCAGGCTCATGTCATGTACCTGACACAACCCCACTTCAAAAAACCTAAACTATTCCTTTAAGAGTAAGACGTATTGTGCACTTGTTATGTTGAGGTGATTTTAGAAGAATTAAATTGCATTGCATTTACATATACTGGTGTTCTTACTGTATTTGTCGCTGCAGCTGCAGGGATATTAGTCTATTGTTCTTAACTTCATATTTTTTAATGTGAGTTTGCTCTGAGTTTGTAAAATGTTACATTTTGCTAGCAACAGACTTTTTTGTGTTAAGAACTAGTCATGTGGGCTGCTCTTATGTGACTGAGTTTTAGAAACTCTTGGTTAGCTTAACCAGTTGCTCATTTGTTTTGTTTGTCGGCTCAGTCTGATCTAGTTCGTCAAGTTTCTGAAGATAAAAAATACCTTAGAGTATGATGAACTTGCTCTTTAACACAGTCCTTTGAACAGATATGATCTTGAAAAGTTTCCATCTACATGACTTTCCTTTGTTTTACTTTGATGCATGAAGTCAGTCACTCTGAGGGGAAATGGCTTTTTGGCGTCTCTGTACTGGTGCATTTTCTTTGCATGATATTTCCATACTAATCTCTTGAAGCTCACTTTAATAACATCACTTGAATAGATCATGTCCAAAGAATTTCTGGTGGCAGATCAAACTCGTAATGTTTAATGTTATTGATGCTGTCCAAACTACAGAGTTACCAATACCCGCTTTTGGATAGTGGCATTATCATCGTGAAAGACGCCATCCCTGTCCGGAAGCCAATACATGATGAGATGAAGGTGATCGCTCATAATCATCATGTAAGTGAATCAGGGCTGTGACCCAATTCCCCTAAGGGTTTTATGGACCAAAACTGTTACTGGAAATGTAAACACACCAGTACAGAGCTTCCAACTAGCCTGGGAAATCATGCCAGCTGATTTTATGTTCACTGTCAAAGGTACAGTACATTCTGTGTTGTGAAGGTTTGTCTTGCTCTTCTCTTGTTTCTCCAGCAGATGTCAGAAGAACAATCATACTGCAAGTCTATTGTGAAGAAGCAGCAGCAGCAAGAGCAGCTGCCAAAGTTGCCCCGTCATCACCCTCTGATAAGAGAGCTGCACAGCGATGATGGTATGCAGCTTCATAGTTTATCTGCAAAAGGAAAACCTGTCATAGTTTAAGCTGTATTTCTTCACATTAGTTAGTGTTCAGTGTTTTTTTCTGATTCTTGATCCTTTGTCTTTCATCTTAATCTGAACCCATCTGTCATTATCCCTTCATCCTGCCTGTAGATTGGTATGTAGATGTGAAGGTCGAGCAAGAGGAAAAGGAGGAGTGGGCGAAACCGCTAACCCAGCTCTGGCAGAGTCGGCCGTACAACCCTCAGGCAGAAAGGGAATACAACAGAAGAATGGGTCAGCAGGCTCCATACTGCTCAATCTGCCTGCTCTTCCACACCTACCATCAGGTGACAACTGATAACATTTCATGCTGTTGTTTGCTAAATTCTGTCCATTAATCTTGTCCAAATTCCATTTTGCCGAAAATACGGAAACATTTGATCAATATAAGAGGGACAGAAAGGCAGGGCAGCACACACAGGTCAAAAATGCAGTACTTGTAGTTCGTATTTGAATTATCACACCCAAACTTTCTTTGGCTCAGCTGGCTCCAGTAATATGTTAACATAAGTGATAAGGCTTTTTGGCCCTAGAAACCTTCTTATCAGCTGTAGAAAGACATCCCAGGGTTTGATTAAGCGTGCTCACACTAATGGGGCAGAATTTTTGGCCTGTCTCAAACATAAACAGACTTTTTTAAAAATATCAACATATTTTAAAAACCTAGAGAAGACTGCATGGATTAAAGTTCTCCGTTGCCACAGCAGATTTCCATCATTTGGGAAATGGGGGGGGCGTTTTTTTTTTTGTTGTGGTCTCATTACGGCTATCCTATGTAACCATGATATTAAACTGACACTGAATGTAATCCGTTTGGTCTGATAACACTTGGACAGTTGAGAAGAGGCATAAGATTAAAAGAATAACAATAGCCCTTTGCACTGCACACTCACGGTGCGCTACGGTGGCCAACAAGGGCAAACAGCCCTCAACAGCTCGATGCAGTTCAACAAGAGGAAAACACCTGCAAGAGCAGAAACATGATTCAAGTGAGAAACGAAACATCTAATCGATGTTTTGATGAACTCTCTTTCTTTAAAAACATCAGCTGCTGCTGTGAAGGGATTCAAACTTTTAAAACGGAGGCGGGTTGGCGACGCCTTGTAAAAGACAAGAGAAACGGGGGAGCTGATAAATTCAGCTCAGCTGTGACCTCGTTTATGAAGTGGGGGATTTTTACACAGAGTTATCAGGTGGATGTTATTTTATTACCATGTCTACTGTGTGCGATGGGATAGCTGTCAGTCTCTTCCCCCTCTCTCTCATTCGGTAACTAAGAACTCGGGTGTGTGTGAGTTACTGTTATTTGTTCATCTGACATTTTTTATAAGGTAAGCTTCAAAATCACTGAGATTTCAAAAAGCACCACAAAGATCACAAGACTACCTCATGATTATTATAAAATTGTGTATAAAAATGATCAGAATGCAGGAAAGAAATTATTTAAGTTTAAAAATGTCAGAGGAAGACCCTCTGACCTCTACCCCACCTGATGATGTCACATAAATATTTATGATTTTCCCACTGCAAGTAAAATCTGATCCTGAGGAAAAACACTGAGTAACAACAGTGACAAAAAAGCAACAACAGTGATAACACAGGCTAATATTAATTGACTGTGATATTTTTTTTACAAGCCCTATTATCAAAGTCAACACACCATTGTTGTCATTTTAGTTCTGAATTAATTAATGCAATATAATATGGTACAACAATAATGCCAAGTTAAGCAACAAAAATACATGACCCATTATAGAGCAGTCATGTCGGGTGATAAAGCAGTTTGCTGATAGATCTAATGTCATTATAATGATGGAGAGTCAACAGGCGCTGCTGTCTTCATTTTAAGGTTCATATGTGTTTTGTGGCTCCAGACAGATTTTTTTGGTTCGAGTGGCGGGAAAAATAGCTCTTTTGATTGGAAAGGTTGCAGACCCCTGGTGTAGGTGAAGGTCTTTTTACAACTTGAATGCTTTATTAGAGAACAGTATGCTGTGTACATGCCCATGGGCTAAGGACATATACACAGTGTACTCCTTTTCACATGAAAACCTTTGGGAAGTGACTGATAGGCAGAAAAAAGTCTCTTATACACGTGTGGTATGGTGTGTTGATAGTCGGTTAATATGATTTTTTTTTGTCGGAAAAAAATTTCAGTCAAAAGATTATTTTTTGCTTTAATCCCTGAGACTGTATTATGAGAAAAAAACAAACACATTATCCATACCAAAAGTGCAATGTTTTTCAAATAAAATTCTTTATTTTTCAATTAAAATTCTTAAGTAAAATTCATGCATTAATCATGCCCTTTGTCTTCATGTTGTTGTTAGAGAGTGTTGCAAGAGTGAGTCCAAAAAAGCAGAAGTGAAAGAGTGTTTCAGCACTTCTGGTTCACATGGCTAAAGTACATGAGATTTTAGAATACCTTTTTGGATAAATGCCTGAAATTAGGTCCATGGTGAACACGTGCATGAGTGTAAATGAATATTGTATTTTGCAACATAAAGTCCAACTGAAATCGTCCTGTCTTTGACTTTTAAAGCATTGTTGTGTTTTTAAAAGGATGGTTGCCAAAATCGCCCTAATTCAATCATTTCTAATTATTATTCAGTAGATTATAATACAGATCATCAGTGTAAAGGGAAATTCTTAAACAAAGGTTACCACGTAGCCTTATACATCAGAAGTGTGGTTGCTGCTTTAAAGCCAAACCTTCATGTTGTAATTTCACAATAACTTATTAGTAGCTTTTTACTCTTCCTGCTTAGGTTTAAGTCTAAATACTTGTGATGATACAATTTATCATGACACCATGAACAGGGTGATACATCACTTTTTTTGTACTTAATAGTCCTTTTATAAAAAGCATTCATATTATTAAGAACCCACAATATTAAATACTGGAAAATCCAGTTTCTGATCAGTTTTATTTGTTGAAATCATGGTCACTGCAATGTGGGTAAACTTATTGTCTTTCTCAATGACAGAAATGATAACAGTAAATGTTAGAGAGCCAAATAAATGAAATGTCTTCTGCCAACCAGAGACTTAATTAGAATACAAAAAAAATGTCCTGAATTTCTTTAAATGTTTAAGTATATAGCACAGTCAGAAAGAGAGCATCCACTGAGCACTGCTTTGCCTGCAAGATGCAGTGCACGCTTGGTTTAGAGCGAATGGCACTCAAAAAGCCTTGAAGGATAAAATATTCTCACTCTCTTATTATTGTATATATTGATTTAAATTGTCACAGGTTTGACTGTGTAGAAGTTGTCATTTTAGATTTAATTTTGTATTTGTGTAAGAATTATTTCATGAAAATCTGCTAACAACTGTGGGCTTTTTTCTCCCCCTGAAGTCTGAGTCTGAAGATCCAAACTCATGCGTGACGCTGGTGAACCGTCCAGGAGGTCGGCAGTGGTCCAAACCGCTCATCCCTGAAATGTGTTTCAACACCCAAGTCGGCAAGACGGGCGACACCGGAAAGGGCCAGCTGTCAAACCCTCATGTAGCCGAGGACGGAACCAGCCGGCTAGTCAGCTGTGCTCAGTGCTGCGTCCGCGTACACACCAGTAAGACCCTTTTTGTTTCAGTGGTGTGAACATGCAGAGACGTGAGCTCCTCCAAAAGTCTCTGTTTTAATAGTCTGATGAGCGCTGTTTCAGTTTGGGACATGTTAGACACAGCAGACACAAATAGTTTTTTGAAAGTGACTGGCCTGGGAAAACAAAAACACTCTGCTTCCTACTTTCATTTCCCTTTTTATATTTAAAAACAGCACGACCACATATGCTATTTCTAATCTGTGATCCAAATGCTCAAAGACAATTTGTGTGGTCTGATTACATGAAAACTACAAAAGGACACAAACAGTTCATTCATATATGAAAAAAATCATCTGGAAAAAGAGCTTTACATTCATGATTTGATGTGTTACAAAATTCCTTTCTGTGTCTCCTCAGGTTGTTATGGTGTGTCAGGACACGGAGCAGAGCTGGACGAATGGCTGTGTGCTCGCTGTGAGGCAGATGCCATGACTGAGGTTTGTTGATTGGATCGCCTGTAATATAAGAAGTTGTACACTAGTTATTCATAGAACTTAAAAATGAAATAATAGTACTGATAATAGTAGTGGAAGTGTTATTTCCTTGTGGCAGTAGTTGTTTTACCAAGGAAGTTTTTTCAGTGGTATTTTCAGTGATTTCTGTATGTGTACAAAAACTGGGTTTGACATTTCAGACATTTCATTCTACAGCTAGTTAGAAGGATACTGTTGCCCAAAAACCTTGTATGATTTTTTTTCCATAGCTTTAGTTTGCCTTTCTTTGTAAGAAACATTTCTTCTTTCCAGAACATCCTGTTGTGAGACTTTCATGATCACCTAAAGTTGCTCATATCTTTATAGTGTTTATTTATGTCAAGGGTCAAAGAAAGCAACGAACAACAAAAAGTCAAATCTTAAATGAAGAGAAGCAGAAAGAGGAATGATCTTAAATGATCTACCCCTGATTTAAGAGACACTAAATAACAAAGTAAATAGAAAACACAAAATAAAAAATAAATAAATTAGCTGCAGGACAAAGAAACCCTCAAATTCTACTGTAACATCCAGGGATTCAACGTACACTTGAAAGACAATCATGAAAAATGAATCCAGCTCCATTTAACATGATGGTTTTTGTTCTATCTTTCAATATGAAGATTGATTTAGATTATTTGGTTTCTCAGTCAAGATTTTTCCACAAGTGTGCTTCTAAGTTTTGACTTTTTAAAGGCTCTGTTTGCTCTAAAGCTCGATTTACACTATGCTACAGTTGACCCAGCTTTCGCCTTCATTCCCACCTCTGACCAAAGTCTGCAAAAGCCAAAATTATCTGGTGATCCAACAGATAATCTTACCTGATCACCCTGTGGTGTGAGGTGTTAAAGAGTTATTATAATCAGAAATCTTTGTGTGTGAGGAGTGCACTCAAGTGAAGTATATAGTCCTACGGACATCAGAAAATGAGGACCAACTTGTTGATTTGTGGCGAAACAAGAGCATCTTTACAGTGTAACTTGTACATTATATTTTACAAACTGATAAGGAGAGGAGATGGACAGACATCGCAACCACCAGGGATGTTATAGGAAGGTAACTGCTAGCTGCATTTAGCTTAGCTATTCCTCCTGTTATTGTTCAGTATGCTTGTTTACACTGAAGCTTTGTTTGATCATGCAATGTTACTAGCTTTGAGAGGAAAGGCCCTGGTTGCTGATGAGTGAATCAGATGGTATGTGGTGTGCTATGTCTCTTTGTGTGGCACACCTCACACTACAAGAACAAAACTGTGAAATCTGTCTTTATTTGTCCTTGTGTGTGGGGTCTCTCACAGTTCTATAATCAGTTAAAATCTTATGTGTGTACTTGTACTAAATTAATATGACTTCCTTTTTTCATATCTTTTCTGGATGTTGGTTGGCACAATTTTCTTATGAGCTTTATTCATAATTTGAACAAAAATATAATCCACAAATTCATACAATTTTAACTTTACTAATAATGGAATAGATACATCTCTACAGTGTCTTCCACTGATTGCTCTAATGTTAGGCATATAGCACAATACAGACCATCATACGACCCAGCAGCACTTTAAGGAGTAGACTTGTTCTGATCTCATCTCTAGTACAATCAGGCACTTGACCACCACGCCTCTGTCGAAAAAATAAACTCCACTCTGTGCTGCAGTTTCCCTTTGTTCAGGCAGGGAGAGCGTCACTTCCTTTGTTTTTCAGCTTTTGAAGAATTTTTTTCTAAGCTTTGTTTTTAAGATGTATCTTTGAATTTCCTCTGCTTTCAACATTCCTGTCTGCTCAAAACAATGGATTGATGTTTTGAAACTCTCTGATAATGTGGCCTGGTTTTAGTTCAAACACTTTTGACCAGCAGTGGGCAGTATGCTCCACTTTAATGTCACTGTGGACTGTGGCTCCAAACCGGCTCTCATTTTGTTGGGAGAATGCAGTCATGCTTGTTTATTCTCAGAAATGTCATAGTTAACCAGTATTTGGAGATCAAAGTAGATGTCCTCTTCCTTCATAAAACATTTTGAATTTAAATATATTAAAACTGAGAATAATTCCCTCTGATGGTGAGAGGGTATTTACTGTCTGCAGTGTGTTGATGTTTTCAAGTGGATTCCTGTGGGATTTGGTCAATGACTTGCAATATATTCGTAAAGATGATATGAAATATAAATGCATCATGGATTAAACCAGATTAAGATGAGTTGTTATGTGGTTTAATTAAAACTGGAAAAATGAAGCTAACATATCCAGAGACAACACTGAAGTTTTGTTGATCTTACTCAGATTCAGCTCCCTTTATTTCAGTTTTTACTGAACCTGTTATTTATTACACAGATATTATTAACTCTCAGTGTTGTATGTGTGCAGGTTGAACCTTAGGAACATGTAATTAAAATTGTTCTAAGTTTGAGTCGTTTTGACAGCTGCCGTGGCAGGTGGGCTGTTGGTTACAAGGAGCTGCTTTATTTTCAGCTTTTGCAACACAGGTAGGTGTCGGTGTCATAAAAACTGATACCTATCTGTGTGGTCTAGTAGAGGAGAATTGGTGATTCCCAGTATAGACCTTACAGCTGAACATAAATAACAGAACATGAAAAACGTCAGTAAAAAGATGTCAGTTATCAGAGTGCATAAGCCTTGGTTTTCAGTGTAGGGTCTTGGCCCCCGATCCCAAGACATGTCTTAATAAGGTTTAAATATATGTACCAAAAGAATAAAAACACTTGCACTGCCTACTTTCCTCAGGGGTGTAACTGTGAGAGTCCATTTTATCTTGATTCTATGAAAACAATAAATTCATGTTCATTTTTCTGTGTGAGTCCAGGGGGCTCCTTTCAGGTACAAGTAGGGGGGGCTCAGAGGAGTCAAGGTTGGGAACCATTATGTTAGACACTAACTTTTGTTGTGTATCTCTTCTTCTTTAGGACTGCTGTTTGTGTTCTCTGAGAGGTGGAGCTCTTCAGAGAGCCAATGATGACAAGTAAGTGAAACATGAGCAATACTCACAAAACCCTCTGAAACCGAAGCTTTTCAAGAGGAACTATCATGCCTATAAGTTCTTTGGACAGGGATCAGTTTTAGACAGAAACCAGTCTAGGATACATCATTATATTGTATTTTTTGCTGATATTGCCAATATGCAATAATCTGATCTCTCCAAACACATTTTAATCAACTAAATTGCAAATATACACCTTTTCATTGCTTCTTTTTAGCTTTGATATGCCTGTAAGTCTACTCTGTATGTTTTTGAAATAGACACCGAAGAATAACTTTTATTTCTATAAAATATGTTAAATCGTTTAAAAGTAACGAAAAATCTATGTTAACATTATGAGTAAATCATATTTCTTTCTGTACATTTAAAAACAACCTAAGCTTCATTTGCCTGCTCTGAAAGCTATAAACAGCACTAAAGTGGAGTAAGCTCTGTTTACAAGTTGAAAATGTGTCTCTTTTTAAAAACCAAGCTCATACTTCTAAATTCAAATACATTTTCCTACAGGACAGACAGTTTAGAGGGAGGCTTTCCGAGAGAATACCAGCTAAGTGCAAAACAAATAAAACATTGTCTCCTTATGTGAAAAAAAATACAAACCCAATTAAACAAGCTGTATCTCAGACCTTTAGTCAGTCCTTAGAGCCCTCATTTCAGTTTCAGGAATGAAGATTCAGGCCCTGTTTACACGGAGACGCTCTCACCTGAAACGCAAAGGTTTTTCCTTTGCGTCTTCAAAAACGATCTGCGTTCAGATGGAGACTAGAGAACGACTGAAAACGCTGTAGTGTGCATGCCAGTCCAGTAGATGGCGATGTAGGTTTGCAGAGAAACATCGCAACACACGAAGACGCAGGAGTTTCTTGTCTGGACAACAAATCTGTCGGGACAACAAATCTGTCTGGATAGTTTTGTCTGGATAACAAACCGAGCACGGTAAGCAGCACAAATGTTATTCGGGAGGCAGCCGAAGCTGTTGTTGTTCCTGGTATGCACGCGCAGCCTTCATGTGAAAGAGTACTGCGCATGCGTAGACGTCAGCGTTTCCCCCTGAAACGATGAATTCTGTTTACATGAGACTGGGTGGCGATGCGTTTTGAAAACTCTCCGCCTTGGACCCTGGTTTCAAAAGTTTGCGGATTCAAGCACTCTGGGCACTGGTCTCATGTAAACGGGAGGCTAAAACGCAATCAAAACTCATCGGATTCGGCTGAAAACGGAGTCGTGTAAACAGGGCCTACATCGCCATCTACTGGACTGGCATTCACACTACAGCGTTTTCAGTTGTTCTCGAGTCTCTGTCTGAACGCAGATCGTTTTTGAAGCCGCAAAGGAAAAACCTTTGCGTTTCAGATGAGAGCGTCTCCGTGTAAACAGCCTAAAAGCCAAGGTTGGATGTTTGTCCTGGTTCAAACTCTGCAAACTTGATTCTTTACCTGATAGGATTAGATAAAGCCATGTGGTACACGTGAACTCTCTGCTGATATATATATATATATATCTCTGAGATAAAGGCCGGAGTAAGGTTTAGATTTAAAGTAAGATTTTCAATTTTTGACATGCAAAACAGAGAAGAAAAACACTGAAGCATACAATTTTATGCAAAATTCAACAGCATCACTCAATTAGAAGATTTTTTTTACAGCTCGATTTTTTTCATCAGAATTCTTCATGGTCTCACTCACAAACCACTAAAATAGACAATGTTTACAAAACAGATCATTCAGGGTGTCCGACTGGTTTGTTCACAGCAGATTATTGTGCCTGCTTTCAGTCTCCATATTTAAACAGCTTTTTCCTTTTTTCTGCTTTTGTTGAAATTCATCTGGGGCATCAGGCCCCTCAAGCTAAGTGCACTTGGTTATTGCAAACATACAGTATACACACAGGCTCACACAAGCACCAGTACTGAATAAGTGTGTGTGTGTACATATGTGTGCCCATCCTGTGGTTAAATGTTATCGCTCCATGTGGGACACAGAAGCTGAATGTCAGTTGAAATGGCAGGAAATGTCTGTCTATCTTGACTTGTGTGAGAGAGAGAGAGAGAGAGAGAAGTGATGTCCTGTTTCCTTTTAATTATATATATTTTTTTATTATTCAGTCAAAATCACTGTTAGTTTTCATCATTATTTCTGCTAATATCATCAATTGGTCATTTATAGTTGTGACTGTGGTTCAGAAGTGCATTTTGAAAATTCTAGACATATGGTTTTAGCATCAAATGAAAACAGCTTTGGATCTTTTCATAGAGTTTTATGGGGCTTTCAGCGACAGCGCATGGTTTCCTCTGCAAATGAAGTTGCTAGTATAAAATGGTGTTTGCTGTCCCCATGATAACTGAGCAAACACTAGCTGATGAACAAAACAGCGGTACAGGTGAAGGTTAACAAAGTTGTTGGTAAAGAACACTGAGTTCAGCTCATTTAGTGCCTCGTAGTTAATAAATTACGAAAAGATAAACTTTAAGCATCTTCCAAAATACATAATACTTACAAAGAAGTATTTAAAAACATAAGAAGAAATAAGATATTGAAGTAAAAACTTAGTATCACCGGTTAATTGTTGAATGCAAACCTGTCTGCAATAGAAACACATAATTACAAGAATGCTCAAACAATTTAGACCAATAATTCACTAATATGATGCAATATCAAGCAGATCAGCAAACAGTATGAAGACATTATCAAAGAAGTTTCACAAAACTAAGAAAGAGGATGTAAGGAACACAAGGGAGATGATAGAAAGATTAAAAGGGGCACCCTAAATAAACAAAAAAATGTAATTGAACTCATTAATTATGCATTTTGAAAAAGACAGTGTTCAGTCTATGTCATCCACAACTGTTGCCCCTGAACTTTTAACTGTTTTAGATCCTCATGTTTGCTTTTCTCACGTTTGCAGGTGGGTTCATGTGCTGTGTGCCATCACTGTGCTGGAAGCTCGTTTTGTTAACATCACTGAGCGCTGCCCCATCGACATCTCCGCCATCCCACTGCCACGCTTCAGACTGGTAAGAGCCAGTAAAAATACAGTCTGGTTAATATTCAAGGTTGATTCTAATCCAGATTTTCTTAACTGTAATGTCAAGTTGAAGGACTCAATTTATCAATCACAGTATTATTTCCAAGGAGGTTGTAAATCACAATTTATTTCTATACTACAAGCAGGGTAATATATATCAAGTTTTCTTTTGCTATGTTGTCCGTTATTTGTGAATTTGTAGTAATATTGATAACCCACAGTCTTGTGTGCTTAAAAATACAGTTTCTTTTAAGTATTGTTTAAATGAAGCATGATCCCTGAAACATGGATGAAGTTTGTTTGTCCCAGTGACCGAAATAATAACAATAAATTAAACAAAGAGACCTCTTTCCAGGGGCTGAACTGCAATACAGTACAAATAACTGTAATGTCTATACAATACTAAATAATGAAATATAGATATTGTGCTTTAAAATGTCCATACAGCATTGAGCACCAACATATTGCACACTTTAGATGTAAATAAATTTAAAAAATCATTGTAATGGGTAGACCCTTATCTGGGTCTCAGAAGTTGATTTGTATTATTCAAAATCTAAATTCTCATCTCGCTTGAGTGCAGTGCTCTGATAATCAAGTAGACATACCTAAAAACGAGAGATGAGAGAAAAAAAAGTGAGAGATAAGAGTGACATGTTGTATGCATATCTCTACAAATAAACTGTGCTTGTTGTTGTCTGTCTTTTGAGCCTTGAGCCATTTCTTATATTATTACAAGTTGTATGTGTTAAATCTACATTGTACGCCATGGCTCCACATAGGCTTGTGTATACACTTAAGTCTATGCCCGTGCACTTGTGTGTTCATTCATGCTGCACACCCTTAGTTTTTTAATGTGTGCTGTTCTTTTGTAAATGGGTCTGTAAACTAACAGGAAGTGCTTCATTAGTGTTGGTTTGCACACGTCCCTCCTGCCATGATGTTTATCTTACCTCCTCATGGCTTCATGAGTAAAGTCTTTTTTCACTGCAAACCTGCTTGACTGACCCTCCATGTTGAAATTCATGATGAACAGAGCTGCTCTCTCTTCCCATTGAGGGGACATATTTCACCATGCTGAAACTAGTTTAGTGCCTGTAGTCTGTCGACACTCATTTTCACTTCTTGTTTTTGTGCCTAGATGTCTGTGGACATTGGATACTATTTTTTTTGTGTACAGAAGCTTAGAAATTTTGGTCACCTTAAAAGTGGTAATCAGAGTTGGCCCTATATCATGATGTAGAATTATGTCATACAGATTGAGGAGAGACAATAAACCTGCTTCAGTACCAAGAAACATACATAGAAGTCTTGGCACAGAATATTATTAGTTGTAGTTTAATCAACAAAAACTGTGGCTTATATTGCACGTGCTGCAGTCACACTGTGGCACTTGCAATATAAGCCAAGTGACCCGATGCACTTGTTGTTGACATATATGTGCTGTTTGATGAAAGCCGGATATGTTTTTTCTTTCTTGTCTCACTATCAGTCATCAGAGAACAGATCGCTGTTCTTGGGGCGTCTGTGTGTCTCCTGTGTGAATGTTCATGCCTCTGCACTCACACACACACTGACATGACGCAAAAGGTGTCACACGAGGCAGCTCTTTAGTGTGTGTATACCCACCAGCAGCAGCACCACATGCTCTTGTTTCTCAATGCTTTGACTGAATAATTGCACAGACGTTCTCATGTTATTAATTTTTTTTTTTATTACGTAGTTGCATGTTGGTGGCAGACAGCTCAACACAACAAGCATGTTTTTAGGTTAAAATAATGTTGACCATGTTAAGTACTGAAGCCTGGTAGAAATGACTGATGGCGTGTAAATAACACGTAAATAAGCAAGTTTGTATATTTTTTAATCTGTTAAGAAAGCTGTTGCTCCAGTTTTTCTTATCTGTGCTTTCCTCCTACTCCCTGTATGTGTGTGAGTGTGTTGCTGTCAGTCAGCTGCACCTGTTTATCAGTAGACCAGTGGTTTTTGAACTATTTTTAACCATGGCACTCCTAAAACAAGCCAAAATCTCAAGGCACACCATGTTCATCTCTGCTCAGAATACCCTTTTTACATGTCACAGTATCTAATAAGTCTGTGGATGTTTATTTGCAAACACTAATGCCTAATAAAAATCATCAACAGCTACACCACTAATGAGAGATCCTTTTAGGCCTTTCAAAATTATCCAGGAGTTTATATGAAACTCTTTTAACTTGACAGGTTTAACATTTTTTAATTAGGCAAACAAAAACATTGGAAAGACCAAAAAAGCAACGTTTAGAGTGGTGATAAAAATCAAAGTTGCATTAATGTTAAAGCTTGAAATGACAGCATGAATTGGGATAATGAAGATAAAGGGGGTCTTAAAAAAAACCAAAGTCTTGAGACCTAATCTTAAAGAAAGTTAAACTTCTAAAACAAGTGTTCATTTGTTATTTAAAAGTAATAAATGTACACAAAATGATCTAATGTGTGATCTAATTAAAACAAATCACAGTTAACATTGCAAAAGGTAAGAGAAATATTGCAAACTAAACACAAACAAACAAAATTCAGCACCAACACAAGTCAGGTGTTCATGTTGTTTAGAGCAGAACCTTTATAAAACAATGAGAAAGTGGCATCTTATTTATCTTAACCACCACTTTGATTGGCAAAAACTGCCCTCTGGTTACCTACAGTACTCACTTACTGTCTCTTGTGTCTTGCTTTGTTTCAAAACTGAAACATTCATCTGTTATAGTCGCATTTTGGCACTCTTCTGTACTATGGGGCGTTGAAATAATGAATATCGTACAGCTCAAAGCACATTGTTGTGAGAAAGAATTGGACAAACTTACCCAACTCACAACCTGATTTGCAACCTCCTTGTTGTTAATACCAGAACAGAAATGGAGTATTAGAACAATTTAGACTATGTTCACGTGTTTGCGAGTAATTTCAAAAATGGAGGTCTTCCCTTTTGTTTTGAAAAATGATCCTGTCCACACCTTTAATTAAATGAAACCTTCACTTCCTCTAAGGGAATTTGTCTTGCACAGAGAGCATGAAAACAGAAACTACATTGGACATCAACAACCACACAGAACAGTACATAAAAACATGGGACAGTAAGCCAAAAATAAAAAGATTAAAAGACAGTAATGAATTTGTCAGTAAAACACGTAATTAAAGCACCGCATGACTCAGTGTAAGCCAGATCATTGTCGGGGTCTGTAAAGTGCAGTGTGCCATCTTGTGAGGTCAGAGTTTATTTAGCAGCTGGATGATCCGTGATACAAAGGATGTGCTGCCTCTTTTAGTCTCCATCCTGAGCATTCTGTGCCTACGTCATGAGTTTAAGAGTTCAAATTCAGACCAAAGAGGGGGCTGCGGGTCTGCTGTGATCTTTATTGCCAGAGTCAGTGTGTGTCGGTCTGTCAGGTTTGAGATGCTGCCCATGTGCTCTCCAGTTATCTTTGTGCCTATTTTAACAATCTTGTCCAATTTGTTCTAAAGTTGTAGGGGCAATGCTCCTCCCCAGCACCGAGTACAAGAAATGAACACACTTTCAATGTTGTTTTTATAAAACAGTTTTTGGCATGGGGCAGTCCACGTTAAAGCTCCTCCGTTTCCTTAGAAAATAAAGACGCTGATGAGCCTGTGCACATTTTGTTAGTGTCAGCATTTTATGTTAATTTGTTATCAATTATTGTACCCAGATACCTGTGCTGTTGTACAACTTCATTGGCTGAATTATTGAATATCACAGAAGAAATAGATCTTCTAAAATCAATATCATCACTTATGTCTTTTTAATATCCTTGTCCACATGCAAAGACATAAACACACAGTTAAACTCATTTTTATTACAACCATGTTACAGCGTCTATTTTGCTATTTCTATTCAAAAGCTGTTTTATTCTTATATCTATTCCACCAAGTTTGACTGGTATTACGGGTCGAAGACATTTTGAGTGTTCGTTTACATTTTAATCCAAGATATATATGTTGTTACCATGGCACAACCACAGACACAGGCGAACATGTGTCACCAGTCAGCACAGTCACTTATGAACAGTAACACCAGGTTTTGTCCTGAAAGTTGGTGGCCTTTGTTTTGTTTTTAGAGCAGCTGAAAGTTTGTGTGATCATGGTAATATTTCAGTCAACCACAGTCTGCTGAGGTCAAGAGAACCCTTCAGGCAGAAACAGGAATAATTTAGCAACGCCTACTGCAACACACGTAAACAACAGTGATAATGTCGCATAATGTGACATTATCCTGAAGAAAGGTCGGCGCAGAGTGTTTTCCCTGTCCACACCGAGACACCCTAAACAGAGTTTTACCAAATTTTCCAAAAGTGCATTTTCAGCGTCCCAGAAAGCCAAAAAGTACCTGCCTATGTGTGGGCATGACCTTAGACATTGCTTAAATTTCCTGCTCCCAGTGGCTTTTGCTTGGAGATATTCTGTAGTTTTAAAGTTTATCTAAGCTTCTGTATTTTGAACACTTAGTTCTTTAAACTACAAAAAGATTTGTGTAAAAACGAATGGTTGCAAAAAGCATCTACGGTATTTAAAAATCTCTTATATGTGAAAGTCTCCTTCACACAGCCTTTTTGAAGTATCACAGGACAAAGTTCTCTGTAGTTTTTCTGTTTCATTGTTGTGTGTCTTTATCTCAAAGGAAACTCTCCAAAGGTTATATTTATCAAGAATCAACCTCTAAATAAATGTGATGTTGTCAGATCCATGTGGAATATGTCAAGGAAGTTGTGTCATTTCCCCCCGAGCTCTCTGTGTTCCAGTTTGTGTTTGGGTCTACTGCCCTCTTTCTTTCTTTTCCTTCCTCCCTCTCATGCTCCCCTCTTGGCTTGTTTCCTTTTTTCTCATTTCCTTCCCCTCTACTTCTTCACTTGAACCTGTCACTCATAACATGCCCTCTTGACCCCCATCTCCCCCTCTCTGTGCTCGTGTCTCTGTCGTTGTGGCAGAAATGTGTATACTGCAGGAAACGGATGAAGAGAGACGTGAAAGGCTGCTGTGTCCAGTGCTCCAATGGACGCTGTTCCACTGCTTTTCACCCCACCTGCGCTCAGGCCGCCGGCATCCTCATGCACCCAGATGATTGGCCATTCGTAGTCTACATCACGTGCCACAGACACAGGACACCTGTCATACCAGAGGTGAATGAACAGAAATACTGTTGGGCTTATAGATGTATGTGAGCTGCAGGAGATCAGACTCATAAGACTGAAATTAAAGCAAATCTTGAAGGATAAATAAATGTGCAGAAGAAAAGGAGTCTTGAATACATGCTGTAAAAAGCTTGTTTTAGTCTGTTGATCCTTGCAACATGCATTTCTGGACTAGGAAAACATTTATTAACCCTTTAATGCCTGAAAACACAAATTATAGCCAGAAAATTGTTATTTTTTGGAGCTGAAATGTTTATTTCACTTTCTACTGAAATCCTAAAAACTCAAATTTCAATAAAATTTAACATTTATTTTTTTGTATCTCATTTGATACATGAGGTGTTTTTGACAACTGATAATCCATTTGGGGACATTTTTTTATCATTTATCTGATTGTATTCAGATGTTTTTTTAGTAATTTGTTGATCATATTTATTAGATAGAGGTATCATAAAAGTATGTATCAAATATGATACAAAAGGCATTAAAGGGTTAAGAAGTTACTTGTTGTGCCTTGATACTCTTGTAGACTTTGCTCTTCTGTCTAAAATGTGGTGCATGTGAACACAACTCAGTGAAAGTTTTTCTCTGTTCCTGATACAAAATAAGATATCATTTCCACCACATGTTATCTGCTCAGCTAGACTCTGTTCTACTCACAGTTGCAAAATTCTGGAAATTTTCAAAGCTGGAAACTTTCCATGGACAGAAATGGGAATAAGCCTTGGGTTTACAAAATTAGGTTGGCCCCATGAAGGGATTTTAGATATAATTGGGAAAATATATTTCAGCATAATCTTGATTAAAACAAACAGATTTTATGCAGATATACCTGAGAGTATCTCTGCTGTTCCTCAGTCACGTGCACACAGCACACTGCTCACTGCAGTGATGCTGAGGCCACGCCCCCCTGCATGTGCACGCCTCCATCACATGAACAGATGAGTCTAGAGCCCTGGACTGTTGAAGCCACACGTCTGAGCCCGTGGGCCTCATGAAGTGAAGGTGACATTTATTGTCAATAAAATAATTAAACTTGTATTAAGTTCTTCTGACAAATAAATCTCTTGAAATGTATTTTTTTTTGAAATTGTGATATTTTGCATGGATGTCTGCCCATGACAAAACAAACAAAAAACAAAATGTCTGTTTTAGTTTACATCAGAGATCGTACTTAATACCTGGCACAGTTTTACGTATTGCCTGTATGGACATTCCTTATGAGCTTTTGAGCTGAGATGTGACAAGGAGGCACTGCTGTCCTCTGTATGGTTAGAAGAGCCACAACTAGACTGGAGTGTCCAACACAAAAATGAAATTTGCTTCCTAGCATTGTCAGCTCCCTTGTCCTGTTTTGCAAGCGTCCTTGGAACAAAATTCGCCCACTTACTGTAACAAAGCAAACAAACTGGGAGCAAGTGTGCTTTTGCCGTTATTTCCTATACCATGAATGGAAAGACACCATTAGTGGGATCAAACACCAGTCATTCAGATACTAACCAGCATGTGAAGTGTAGAGTGAATCCTGGAGTTTGGTCAGCTAGAAAGTGTCCCAACCAGCAAGCCTCAAAGCTTTGTCAGGTACTTCATGAACTATAATCAGCATGAAGACTGAAGATTTAAAGATCCTAAAAGCTATTCTTGTGACAAAACCAATATTTTACATTCAGTGCTGGTAAACAGAAAACCCCAATACACCAATAAACCCATTTTTGTCAGCCATGCAATATACAAGTAGCTGTAAAACTTTTTCTTATTTCTTTATCCACCAGAGGGATTCATACTTCTGTTGGTGTTCATGCTGCTGTGATTCTCTAATGAAGGAGACAGACATCTGTTTGGTCCTGTAGAGAAATATGCAGTGACAAAGTTATGCAAGAAGAACGTGCTTTGGGGGTTTCGTCTGCTCTGTTGTTGTGGCACTGAGCTATGCACCGACAAGTCTGGGCTTGTATGTGTTGACTGTCAGCTGTTCGCTTCAGAGCATTTCATCCCACATAGAAGAACTCTAAGCATTACAAACAAAATATTGTTTAAGGCAAACGGAAGATTAGGCCAGGCTGCTTTGTCTTTTTACACCTACAAAGGTTTTTCAAATATCAACCACTTATTGTTGTACCTTCAGCACCATAGATCAGTAATCCCTGAAGTGTAATGCTCGATTTCTCTCTCCTAGCGTAACAAGGCTGCAATGAGAGAGCTGACGGAGGGTCAGAGGGTCATCTGCAAACATAAAAACGGACGTTACTATCACAGCGATCTCCTGGAGCTGACCACTGCCACCTTCTACGAGGTGGTGTTTGACGACGGGTCATACAGCGACAACCTCTTCCCCGAGGACATTGAGGTGAAAATGAACCCAGCATCATTTTACTCTGTCAGGTTTAGTGGCATGCAAAGGAAAGATAAACTCAGAGATACACACATAGACAAAATTGTTGGTACCCTTCCATTAAAGAAAGAAAAACCCACAACGCTCACTGAAATAACTTGAAACTGACAAAAGTAATAACAAACAAAAATTCACTGCAAATAATTAATGACATTGCTTTTGAATTGTGGTTCAGCAGAATCATTTTAACAAACAAAATAATGAAACTGGCCTGGACAAAAATGATGGCACCCCTAGAAAAGATTGAAAATGATTTGACCATAGGGACATGTTAAACTAAGGTGTGTCCTGTAATTAGCATCACAGGCGTCTTCAAACTTGTAGTCAGTCAGTCTGCCTATTTAAAGGATGAAAAGTAGTCACTGTGCTGTTTGGTATCATGGTGTGTACCACACTGAACATGGACCACAGAAAGCTAAGGAGAGAGTTGTCTCAGGAGAGAAAGAAAATTATAGACAAGCATGTTAAAGGTAAAGCCTATAAGACCATCTCCAAGCAGCTCCTGTGACTACAGTTGCCCATGTTGTTCAGAGGTTTAAAGTCCACGGGGCTGCAGCCACCCTCCCTGGATGTGGCTGCAAGAGGAAAATTGATGACAAATTGAAGAGCCAGATAATATGAATGGTAACCAAAGAGCCCAGAACAACTTCTAAAGAGATTAGAGGTGAACTCCAAGGTCAAGATACATCTGTATTAGATTGTCCATCACTGTTTGAGCCAAAGTGGACTTAATGGAGGACACTGCTGTTGAAAGCAAATCATAAAAACGCGAGACTGGAATTTGCCAAAATGCATATTGACAAGCCACAAAGCTTCTAGGAGAATGTCCTTTGGACAGATGAGACAAAATTAGAGCCTTTTGGCAAGTCACATCAGCTCTATGTTCACAGATGCAAAAATGAAACATACAAAGAAAAGAACAATGTACCTACTGTGAAACATGGAGGAGGCTCAGTTATGTTCTGGGGCTGCTTTGCTGCATCTGGCACAGGGTGTCTTGAATCTGTGCAGGGTACAATGAAATCTCAAGACTATCAAGGCATTCTGGAGCAAAATGTGCTGCCCAGTGTCAGAAAGCTTGGTCTCAGTTGCAGGTCATGGGTCCTCCAACAGGATAATGACCCAAAACACACAGCCAAAACACTCACGAATGGCTCAGAACAAAACACTGGGCTATTCTGAAGTGGCCTTCTATGAGCTCTGATCTAAATCCTGTTGAACATTTGTGGAAGGAGCTGAAACATGCAGTCTGGAGAAGACACCCTTTAAACCTGAGACAGCTGGAGCAGTTTGCTCACTGAAGTTAAGGGTACCATCATTTTTGTCCAGGCCAGTTTCAGTATTTTGTTTTTTGAAGTGGTTCTGTTGAACCACAATTCAAAAGCAATGTCTGATTTTCATTAGTTAATTTTCAGTAAATTTTTATTTATTATTACTTTTGTCAGTTTCAAGTTATTTCAGTGACCATTGTGGGTTTTTCTTTCTTTAACGGAAGGGTACCAACAATTTTGTCCAAGTGTGCAGATTTCGTGAGATTTGAAGTTGCAAATATTATCTGATGTAATTTAGCTTGCTGTTGACTTCCCTCTTCAGATTAACTTCCTGTTCTAACACTTTGACCTTTCACATTTCCTCCCACAGAGCCGTGACTGTGTGCGGCTCGGACCACCTGCTGAAGGTGAGGCTGTTCAGGTGCGATGGACGGATGGGTTGACTTATGGAGCCAAATTTGTAGCATCACACTCCATCCCGATGTACCTGGTAAATCCTCGCTTATCTGTCTCTGTTTCACTCAGACCACTTCAACAGGAAGCCGTCTGTGCTTCTTGATCTTATGGTGAAGTCTGTGTGGTTAAAACTGACGTTGAAATGCTGACACAGTTTAAAAAAAAGGCTGTTCATCTTTGTTTAGTGTCTTGGATTTTGTCAAAGACACTTTCAGTTTCTCCTTTAATTATGTTTGTGGTCAGTTTGATAAAATTATGTGACGCCAGCACGTACAAGTTTTTCTTGGTTAATTTAAAGTGATTTAATGCAGATCGCTTTGCAGTAATTGGGCTTTAGAAAGCAAAATGATGGCAGACGAACTGTAAAAGAAGTCTTTGCTGGACACGTCTATATGTTTGTGTTTGCACCATCAGGTGGAGTTTGAGGATGGATCACAGATTTCTGTGAAGCGAGAAGACATCTACACTCCAGACGAAGATCTGCCCAAACGAGTCAAGTCACGCATGGTAAACCTCCGTCCTTGGTTTCATCACAGGCTCTTTCTGCCTCAAAATTCTCTCAAAACATGCATGAAAACCATGGACCTGCTTTAAGATTCACAACATAGCAGTCAGACATCAGAGGCTGTTATCAGCTCTGGACTGTACAATCCGGCTCTCTGCCTCCTGGTGTGTTCTTGTTCACTGAAGGAGGGCAGTTATCATGTTGTGATTTTTTTTTTTTAATCATACAAGAGAACAATCACTTGTAGGGCTGTCACTTTTCCCAAAAATCTAACGCAATTGGTTTTCAAGCATACATGCTGATACCCTAAGACATTTGACCCTCAGCAGCGATATCCATTGGATGACTTTACTATGAACCTCTCCTGAGGCCACACCAGAGGGGGCGCATATCTTTGCATATGAATGTTTCACATCGTCTGTCATGCCCTTTTTTACGCCCCTGATTGGGGGGCTTACCAGTCTTGGTCATAAGGGGCTGAACACTCCTGCACTTGCAGCACTATGGTGAAAGGCCAACAAATGGGCCCCCAGTTTTTTGTGGATGAGGTGAAAACCAGCTGCTTTTCACATTATCGACACACAACCTCCATTTTCCTTATGTGTGCTTTACTCAGGGTCTACTGAGAGCAGCGGTACTAAATCAGTGCTTGTAAAGTAGTGCTGGTGCCTCAAATCAATACTTAAAGAGAAAAAGACATAAATAATGGTTATTAATTTTGTGTCTTGAATACAGCTAAACCCCACAACAGTTAGTCAACTAATGTAGCGTTCACTGACATTATCAAGCAGGGAAAAGCTAATGTTAGCATTGCTAGCACCACCGGGCCTTGTTTCTCTTAACAGGTTAAAGAATCATTTATCTGAGCAGCCATAAAAACGTTATTTTTATTCTATAAAAAATACTGCAGTGCTGCTTTGCACGAAACAGTGTTAGCAGTTGAAGCCAGTTGTGTTTTTCCAGGACACAGTGCATCAGTAGGTGGGATGGTAGGAACAAAGGCCGCAGCTACAGCCCCAACTATTTGCGGGTAGCTATATTACACAGCATCTGACAGGCTTTGGTCCACCTGATGAGGAGCAGTGTGAAAGAAAACCGAACCAAGTGAAAACTGCAACAGTGGGTTGGACTGCTTGGTATAGTTTCAGGAATATGGGGGCCTTGGATTGCTCGCGCCTTCTTCGGGGTGTAGTTGTACACACACTGCATCTCTCTGCGGGGGGCGTGGGCTGATGCCCCTTGGTGTGGTCTTGTTTCTAGACCTATGGGTTGGGGGCCCTTTGTGCTTTTTGGACCATGTTGGACGCCTGGGCCTGGATTGTTGTGCCCACTTTGGGGTCTTAGGTTTGATTTGTCTCTTCTCTTGGTTATTTTATTTGGTTTATCCTGCCGTTTGTGTTTGTGTGAGGGTTCTTTGATTGAAAATCTTTTTGTTGATTAGTTCCTCCTGTGCTTTATCATCCTGTCTACTCGTCTAAGCACTTTGTAAATCTTTTTTCTAAAAGTGCTTTACAAAAGTAGTTGCCATCATTATTGTTTTTTTATTGTTACTCTTTAATCTGTTATGCTTCACCGCAAAGAAAGCTCTGATTTCTAATTCCTGTCTTGTGTTTGTTCCTCAGTCGGTGGCGTCAGACATGCGATTTGAGCTCTTCACACAGAACGAAGTGAAGGAGACCTCCAAAAGACAGCGAGTCATCAACTCCAGATACAGAGAGGACTACATCGAGCCGGTCATTTACAGAGCCATCATGGAGTGACGCCCACTCCTCTCTCTTCCTGCTCTCCAACCCTCGGTCTACTGCACCAGTTTTTGGTCAAGCTCCTGTGTTTTTTGATACTGCTGACAGGAATTTTCAAAACACACCCAAACCCCCATCCTTCTTCTTCTTCTTCTTCTTTTTCTTCCACGGCCTGCCAGGCTTCTTATTTATAAACTACGGCTGGGACTTTAAGACTCTTTTGTTGAATGATAATTTCATTAGATCTCCTTGTCTCATAATATTTTGTGGTTTATGTTCTTTTCCACTGTCGCATTTTTCCTTTGTCTCAGGAAGAAGCCATCAATGAAATAATGAATAATTTACCGTTGAAAGAAGGATGGGCTGTGTTACTGCAGCAAGCTGTTTTTCTACCATCGTTATGAAGCAGCCATCAACTCCAAACATCCTCCTGTGGATGGTTTTTCTACTTTAGTGGTTCTTCCTCTGGAGGGTAATTTATTTCTCTGTTGTTTGGTTTTCCTCATAATTTATCACAAACTTTGCAGTGAAGTAATAGTGCATAGGATGGAGGTTTTAGAGGAAGCATTACCCTGTGTTTTGTTTTTTCAAACATGAATTTCAACAAAGGCAGAACTGAAAACTTTGAACCAATCAGCCGCTGACTACGACAATAATTTGGCAACTTCAGGTTGAACCCCAAAGAAACAAAACAATGTGTGATTGTGACAAATCTTCAGATTGTACTTTACACTTTGTGTTTACTGTGAAGAAAGAGGAGAAATCAGAGCCTGGCCCGACGATTCAGAGATTCAGGAACACTTTGCTTTCCTACAGCTTTGTCGGAACCCTTGTTATTAATGTTATGATGACACTTTATTTATGCGAGTGCATTGAGTTTGAAAACAAAGCTATTTTTGTCATGTCCTTTTCACGGCCTGTAGAAAACCTCAGATGTATTTATATTTATTATATTGAAAGGTTTTCAGACTTCCTGTTCAAATTTCCAGGCTCACTTTCCTGTTTCAGGATCAAGGGGTGTGAATGCCAGCGCAGGTTGAGTCCCTTTTCAAACACATAGCACTTATTGTCCCTCCTGCCGCGGGACATTTAGATATTTTTGTGTGTTCCTGAAGAGAGTTAGCTTTAGAGGAGAACATTGTAATTTGGTTATAGTTTGATCCCAAATAAAAGAAAAGATGAAAAGTATCATTGAATGCTGGTGCAGCTTTTCTTTCATGTGAAGTTCTTTTTCATGCCTTAAAAGGGTAAAATATTAACAAGTGTTTTGTTGAAATTCCCAAAAAGATGAGGTGTTGACCAAGGTTTTGTAGTCTTTACAATTTCAATACTTTTTAATTTTAGGAAATGAAGACCTTTGATTTCCATTTTAATAAACTGTCAAAATCAGTTATAGCCCAGGTTCAAACTAAAACCCTAAGTGGTTGTTCCTTATTTACACATCTATGTATTGTTTATATATAGCAGATTTATCGAAATTTCAGTCAAAGTAAGTTCCCAGGGTCAATTTTGCTGTTATCAACACAGGTCAGCGTATCTGAAGCAGAGAGAAACTTTGTGCAGGTGAAGTGTGACGTGTCCTGATGGCCCCCTGACTCGCTGGATTTACACATTTGCAAATGTACAGTTATGTTCATAATAATAGCAGTGTGTTTAAAAAGGTGAGTAAACCTCAAAATTCTTCAAATAAATGTTAGTTTACTGCACACAAATGCATTGGGGACACCCCACATTCTATTTCAAAGCAAGAAAATGGGAAAAAGTAATTGAATTTGATAATATTTTACAGAAAGTCAAGAAATATAATGTTAAAAAAAATAGCAGTGTTGACATCTTTATTTACAAACTCAAAAATGTAGTGTATAAACTAAGAATTGCTTGATGATTCAACTTTTTCTGAGAATCATAAACTAATATTTACTTGCATAACCACGGTTTCTGATAACTGCTTCACATCTGTGGTGCATGGAGTCTACCAACTTCTGGCACCAGTCAACAGGTATTGAAGGCCAGGACAATTGTACTCAGTCCACAATTGCTCTGCATTTCTTGGTTTTGCCTCATGAACAGCATTTTTTATGTCAGCCCACAAGTTTTCTATGGGATTAAGGTCCGGGGATTGTGCTGGCAACTCCATTACTTGAATTTTGTTTGTCTGGAACCATGATTTTGCTCGCTTGCTGGTGTGTTTGGGATCATTGTCTTGTTGAAACACCCATTTCAGGGCATTTCCTCTTCAGCATACGGCAACATGACTTCTTCCAGTATTCTGATGTACTCAAACTGATCCATGATCCCTGGTATTTGATAAATAGGACCAACACCATAGTACGAGAAACGTCCCCATATCATGATGCTTGCACCACCATGCTTCACTGTCTTCACTGTGTACTGTGGCTTGAATTCAGTGTTTTCAGGTCGTCTGACAAACTGTCTGTGGCCCTTAGACCTGAAAAGAACAATCTTACTCTCACATAGACGTTGTCTGATTGTTACAGTACTCACAGGCAACCTTAGATCTTCTCTGATCCTCCTGGAGCTGATCATTGGCTGAGCCTTTGCCATTTTGGTTATTCTCCAATCCATTCAAATAGTCGTTTTTCTTTGTCTTCCTCGCCTTTCTGGTTTTGGCTGCCACTTTAAAGCTTTTAATATCATTTTAGCTGAACAGCCTATCATTTTCTGAACTTCTTCATAGGTTTTCCCCTCTTTTATTAACTTCTTAATCAAAGAACGCTCTTCTTCTGAACAATGTCTTGAACGACCCATTTTACTCTGTTTTTCAAGGTCAAATGCACAGCCAGCATATGCAGCGTCAGTTTCCTTGATCCTTAAATAAGGGCCACCTGTTTAACACCTATTTTTTTCACACAATCAGTGACCTCACTAATTGAACTCAGTACGGCTATTTTTTTGAACACGCCCCTTTCAGTTAATGATTCAGTTTCACACAATCAGCAGCATGCACGTCATGCCTGTTGGGTCTGTTGGTTTTCTATACCTTTACTAAACCTTCTAGAAACTTACTTGCAGTGTAGAAGTTGACATTTTAACAAAAGCAGTGATTTATCTTGCTAGTGATGTGGGACTGCTATTGTTTTGAACACAACTGTAGATGTTACGCAGCCAAGGGGAACATAGGAAGCCTGGAACTGCTGATCACTGCACTGTGCTTTGACGTCACTCAAACAGCATATAAAGCAGACTTGTTTGCCATTTCACCCGTGCAGTTGGTCTCAGTATTCCAAAACCACTCCTAGAGAATGAAAGACAACTGTCCCCAAAAGGACACCTCGAGTCGTACAGCAGGAGCCTACAGGCGGGCAGGCCTCCTTGTTCACCAAATGTAAGAGTTCAGCTCTTGCCGACGTCTACAAGCATGTTGGATCAAATGTCAAATTTTTAAGCATGCCTAAATTTTGCCAACGTACCGGATGAACATCATCGTTGCAGAACTGATGTTAACTTGGTTTTGCGTGGCCTGACCTTGCTCGATGTGGCTTCCTGTTTCCCTAAAGGTTTACAAAAGTTTGTCAAAATGTCTTTAGAACCTTGACATACAGTGCTGAACATGTGTTTTAGATTCTCATTGAAAACAAGAAAACAAATATTTTAGAAATCTTTCATAAACTTGTTTTAAACTGAAAATTGTTATGTGACATACATTTTGAAAGGGAACGATTAATTTCAAAGTGACGACTTTTTTATTCAGCGGCTCACTGGGCTCCTCTGAGATGTCAGAAATTAATGAAACACAACATTCAACCACTAAAACTTATGTTTCTTTTCAGGAATGCAAGTAAATAAATAATTTGACATCTTAATCAAGTAATAGTAATTTGATTTACTTTTTATGTAAAACCATAAATTAAAAAAATGAAACGATAAAAATAATTATTAAATTTTAGCTTTAAAAATATATTACTGTTGAAGAGCTACATACTGATGTATTAACCGTTTCAGAGACATAAAAACTGATTTTGGTCATTACCAATGCTGTTCATTTAGGGCAGCTGTTGCATAAACCTGACATTGGGTGGTGGTCTGATAAATTTGTTAAGCACTGTATTTATGTTAGAAACTCAAGATAAGTATGTATTTGGTGTTGTTTTTTTTTCTTTTGCATATCTGTCAGTATAATTCCTCAAAAGTAAAAAGAAAAAACAGCCAAAATGTCATCATAGAAAGACCAGCTTTAATTTGAAATAACTTGGTAAATGAGACAATGATCATTATTCTCCAATGATTTTTTTTTCCACACCCCATTTTAAATTTTTCTTCTTTAAAACACTTCTGGTGGAAAGATGACACCATTCTTTGAGTCTGTTTCATGTTTCTGTGAGAACTCTTATTTTTCTTCTTCAGCCAAATACATTATTTAAGTTCATACCACCACCTACAGCTTATTCACTTTAAATGACCTAAGAAAGCATCACGATGAAGTTTTATTTACATTTGCCTCATCATCTTATCGCTGAACCCACCATGTTTAATTTATAATGTGGCCGTTTAACCTCCTGACACGTGAGCTTGAGTTGAAGCTTGCTGTGCATGATTAATTCCTCACAATATCTGCGATTGGTAGAGCCTGACTATACCAAACCTTTTTGAACAGGAAATAGTTTTAACTAGACATGATATCCTGGTATTAGGGCAGTCATTTTATAATTATCAATATAATATTAAAGCCTCCCTTGTGTAACAAAGTTTAAATTTGTAATTCTTCATTTAGAGTTTGCAGTTTTTCAAAAAAATATTATTTTTAGTGTGTTTTTTGTGTCAGTAAGCTAGGTTTGGTTCAGCCAGTAAAGTCAGGTGTCTTTCTTTGCTCTTGAAAATATGATTATAAAACATGAGGAATTGTTAAGGCCAACCACCAAAACTCACAAAAAATTAAAAACCTTAAAAAAGTTCCAAAAAATAAATCCACAAAAATATATTGAAGTTGTGGGAAGTTCTTGCAGCTGGTGAGGAGGGCTGGCTCTGTGGTGGGCACAGAGCTGGACTCTGGTGACTGTGTCAGAAGAAGGACCCTCGATAAACTGCTTTTCATCCTGGATAATACCTTCCACCCTCTGCATGGCACCTTAACACAGCAGAGGAGAGTGTTCAGAGGCACTTAAGGGCCAGGTTACAAACCTGTTTGAGCCCTACCCCAAATGTTTGAACACCTCTCTGTCATGGCTCAGGGAAAAGCAGCACACGGTGATCCAAGCATGAACTGTAGCATGTCAGATACAATTTTGAGTTCTAAGAAAGCCACTTGATGGCTACTTTCAGGTTAAAATACACTGAAAAGCAAACTCAGTTCAGCACAGTCTCTGTTTTAATGCGCTGTACTGATGGTGTAGCTGTGCCAAGCAGGCCGAGTCTTGTGAGGTGAAGATAGCTGCTGGAATTCTTTTTAAAGATGGATGGCTCTTATCTTTGCGTATCTTTTGATAAAGTCTGTGAACTCCAGCTGCAAGACATGCCGGATTTATTTCATCATTTATTACAGCTCTATTGGACTCTTACAAACACACCACGCTCGATTTTAAGACAGTAGCTTGGTGATTGTCCAGCCTGTGTTGGCATGCCGGTAACTTTCCAAACACTGGCACTATAATAGTTTTTTTTTTTTTTAGAAATAACAGGTTTAACATGCTGTGGTGTCACCCAGATTTTATTGAACCAGGTGAGTCACCAAACAAAAAAGTCCCTGACCCAGGTAACAATTAATCAAATTTCAGAGCTAATCCAGTTCAGTTAGCTGTAAAAACAGTTGAGGTGGCACCTTATCACACCCATAATAGTCCAAATGTCACTGTGTATCACACTCTTTTTTCCTTTTCTAAATGTAAGTTCTTCTGTGACATGAAGGTGTGCTCAGGTAAGCTTTCACTGACTCCTAATGAAGACACTAATATGAAAGCTCTGTTTAATGGTCTGTTACAGATGCTTCATGAGTGAGTCATAGTGAAACACATTCATAATGGTTATGGATGCTCCAAAATTATTCAAATGCCCACTTCATACAGCGCTCATAAAAGTTAAAACAGTAACACTTCAGTTTAGGGTCCACAATCATCACTGATAAACACGGGTCAGGAGTGAGTCATAGTTAAATACATTCATAATAGGTAATACTCTATAAAAAACACATTTCTCTTATATCATTCTCATAGATATGGTGTTTGCATATTGCTCATTAAAGTTAGACACATGTAAGTATAAGGATTGAAATGAGGTGTTCAGTCAGGGCTAAAAAAGAGTGGGGGTTCCTGGCTGGTGGGCTTGGGCCTTTTGGTCTGTTTTATAGGTTCACTAAATTTTCATCTGCATACATCAGCATGTATGCAGGTGGTATTCTAATTTTTTGGGGCCTGAAAACTTTCTCAGTTATTGGATTTTGACATGCATATAAACCCCTCTGTTTCATCCCTGCTCAGAACAGATTGTTGAAGGTACACTGTAAAAAAAAAAAATCGTTCCATTTTGGTTTGACATATGACCTGAGTTGCTCAACGGTCTGTGTTCGCAATAGTTTCTCCTGATTGCCTGAATCTTTTGATGATATTATGGGCTGTAGATGATGACATCCCTAAATTCCTTATTGTACTTTGTTCTTTAACTGTTGGACCATTTGCTCATACAGTTGTTCACAAAATGGTGAACAGGCTCTGGTTTTTGCATTCCCACCAGCTTTAGCTGATAATAGTTCAACTTCTGGAGGAGCACTGTGCTTGTCAATGCCACTTCCCCCAGACTTACCTATTAAAATCAGGATGGGGTGGTACCTCTGAAGCCTGCTGTGGAAACAATGGCAAAAGAGAAAAAGAGCTGCCCCGTATTCTCGAGGGAACTATTGACTGGTGTTATTTTTTACTTTGCTTCATGTTTTCCTGGTGATGTTACAGTGGATAAAAGAAATTAATAAGCACTCAGAGCAATTTCAAATGGCTGTATGCTCCCAGAGGGAACGGAAGTCAACTTTTATTACAATGCCTCCTGAGGACATAGGCCCTTTAACATGCTTGAGTCGCCCTGTCTTTGTCTTTGTCTGGTCAAATGATTTGTTTCATGTAAGGGCTGACTTCATTATTTGTCTTTAAACAATTCAAAGTGGCTAAAAATTTCCACAAATGTCAGTTTCATTAAAGGCCCCATGATGAAACATAGACTTTTTTTGTTTTGGCCTTTCTACAACCCCCCCTCCGTCGTCCACTCCACCTTTTGTAAATTGCGTGATGACTGATATTATCAGAGGATATAGCATGTCCCCCACATGGGAGACACTCCCTGAGCCAGGTATTTGTAGTCCACATGAAGCTCTAATGAAAGGAGCACGTCTTGGCATGCATGTTTGGCAACAGTAGAAATAGAGCTGAGAAGCTTAAGCCATATCCACTCTTCAGAAGAGTGTGTACAGACACAGGTCATGAGGATTCACAGTGAAACAGCCTGTTCTGTGCAGAACTGAAACAGAGGGCTTTATAGACATGCCAAAATCCACAAGCACAAACAAAGAGCCAAGAGGGCAGGAAAATGTGAAGGTGTAATGTCTCGGGTCAGTTACAGTGAAGATGTGGAACTTGCTCAACTAGTGGGAATGAAATATAAGCTGAATGTTATTCATATAGAAAATGAGTCCTGTGGGAAGAGAATGAGATACAGCACAGGCATATATGGGATGGAATCCATTCAAGATCAACCTGAAACCTTCACCAGACACCTGTAACGTATAAGACTGTTGAAGGCCGGGGTATTCCCACCTGTGCAGTCTTAGCTCTACATTCCAGGCTGCACTTCAAGAGTGTCAAAGCAGAAAAAAGAAAACTTGTGTTGTACCTGATTACCCTCACTCAAGGAGCATTCTTTACATGTTTAGCATTGAGTTCCCTTTCTGTTGGTACACCCATTAAAACACATACATTCATGAGGATCCACCAACATGCTCTGTCAGGCCCGTGCAGATAGACTGGGAGCATCTGGGGACATCTTGGTCCTGATGCAGCAGATGTTTTTCACATCACTTACCTCCTGTGAGAACGTACTGAGTGACACCCAGAGCTGTCACATCAAGGAATAAAACTTAAATAAACTGACAATGATGCTAAATGTATGTGAAGAAGCCCAGCATGCAGCCTTCTTGTAATATTACAAACTTAAGATTGCGCTTAACAAGCAGAGTCTGATCATGGGATTGCATGAACTTGACTTTTAACCAATAACCTCTAAAATCTTATTGGATCAAATGGAGTATCAACGGACACTCCATGACCTTGATACTGTACCCTTAAAACAGACCACTTCAATTTGAGGAAAGACTTTTAAAAAAGACTTTGGGAAGAGTTTTTGTTGATATCTATGCAAAGTCGGATTAAAATAATTTGAAGAGTGACTGAAATTTTGCAGTCACAAGCAAAACATGACTTCAAGACATCTTGACTTGACCTCTTGACTTGACCTTTGACAATGACCATGAAAATGTTATCATCTCATTGAGACAGGGTGGGCGCTGGTGCAGTCCCTTTAAGCATATTTGAGGTGTTGCATCCAAAAGCAGGGGCGAGCATGGTGTCTGATGACCTTGGTCCTATGTCCTCAACCATCAAATTATATAATCTCTGAATCATAGAAGATAAATGTGCAAAGTCTGACAGAAATCCCTTCAAGCAATTTGTAGATATTTTATGAACAAGCAAAGGATGAATGCTTTAACTTGACTTTTGACCTCCAACATCTTTTTAAGTTCATCTCTGTGCTATTGTGGCCATTTAAGTTTAACCCCCAAATTTTACATAGTTTGCCTGCATAGCATTCAAGACGCGCTGCACATTCGGCACCAAATTGCCCCAAGTCTCATCAATCAGTCAGTTTCCAGTGTCTGTACCTCAGTCCATCAACAGTGCACGCCAGCAGCACAGCTCTGCACTGATTCGCTAGAAGTACGTAGCTGGTCTATTTTCAGTGGGAGCTGCTTCAACTCTGCATCAATCTCTGCCAAGCAGATCAACACAAGACAGAAAAACAAAGTGCTCAGAGTTTCCAGGTCATTTAGAAAAACAGGATCAACTTCACAGACACTATGCAGCACAGACCTGACACTACACAGGCAGATTATGTGGAAATTCAGGGTAGGTTTAAAGAAAACCTCTTCACATGATCGCATTCATGCAAAAACTTTATCAGACACACCGAGGTAATTATGTTTGTTCTATTTATGCAAGAAATGTTGCTGCTTTCCTCCTCTGATCCAATAATATGTAATTAAAAAAAACGGTAGCTTATCTTATTGTAGCTAAGCTTAAGATAGCTCAGCTAATGTTGAGTGCTGCTAAATTAGTGTGCTTTAATGGACTACAAGGAGTCTAATGAGTGATTTATTTGGATTTTCATGATTTCCATCACTGTACAGATATGAGGAATCTACACCTTCCATATAACGTCCCAAAAATATTTGATTTACCAAGTCTGATTTGCTTTATTTTTATTTAAATGTAACTGAATTAATGCTCATGCTAATATTGCTAAGGCTAGCTACCCACTGCTAATTTTTCCCAAAGCAGTATGACATCAAGGTAATTTTGAATTACTGCTGATTTCACAAATGCTTGCATACTACACACTACATTTTTACAAAATCAGTACATACCTAGTATGTAGTTTGTGGTTTCGAAAATAACCGTTGTGGCATAGCAGATTTTTTTTCTGAGTTTGAGAAAAAGCCCATGAAAAATCTTTGACATGACATTCATCAAATGGAGGGACAACCTAAAAACATATTGCATCCAGCCTGTGCTGTCACTGGTGCATAAAAATAGAGTAGAATAGAATAGAATAAACCTTTATTCGTCCCACATGGGGAAATTTGCATTGTTACAGCAGCAAAGGGAACAATGTTGATAAAGATAAAAGATAAAGCTCGCTGATTATCTACATCACCTGGAGATGAAGATATGTTTGCTGACGCACGATGGCCGACACGTGTACCCTGCGTTGTTTCAGGGTGTTTGTCCTGCACGCCATCTAGAATTAGCAGACGAGAGCTGCAGTGTCGACATAACTAGTGGGATCAGTAGAGGAATGGCAGAAAGATAAAAAACACAGACTGGAAAAGAATGGGATGAAACCATATTATTAGAGTCTTTACATTGCTGTTGATGCCCTCTAATGGACGCTGCCATATTGCATGCACTATCTCAACCAAACTTTAGCTCAACATCCTCACAGACAGAGAGGCCGTGTTTAAGCATATGGTCGTCTGACCAATAGGGACTTTGCATTTCCAAAACCGGAAATCCTCAATAAACCGTACATACATATATATATGTATATATACAGACATGATATAGAAAAATTCACGCCCCTCACAGTGAGATCACTGTATATTTAGACTAAAGCTATTTTTTTAAACCAGCCTGTAGAGATGTTTATTAAGGTCGCATTAACTGTATTTACCCCTCATACAACCATTAAGATGTCAGGTTACTGCAGCCAGCCCCAAGTGGACACTCTGGGTGCTACAGCTTAGGACACTTCCACATGGGCCTCCATTTACACCCCTAGAGATTGCCCCCTGGTAAAAACTTAGGAGGGTGCTGACATACACGGATCAGAAACACAGTTATTTAAAGGAATATTTCTTTTTTATGATACGATCAGAACGTGTTATTTCATCCAAAAACTCACAGTCAGCTGAATTCTGTCAGATTTATATCATCATGCCACTATTGTCATCATCTTTGTTTTCCTGTTTGGACTGTGGGTCTGACACCAAATTGAAATTCTGATATAGTGACAGAATCTCTTCTTGACTCTGTCTGTCTTACCTTGCCTACGTATCAAGGGTTTATGTTCCTCCCTCACAGAGTGACACTTCTCGCACTCTTCAAACAAACTGGCAGATAAAAAACCTTGGTAACCTGATGAGGTAAACCAGGTATGTTGTTTTCTGTGTTTGACATATCAGTGCTTTACACGTCATAAGGAAATGACTACTTTACAAATGTGTTCAGCATAAAAATGCCATGATCTGTTACGGCAACTGTGGGGAACGTCTGATTCAACAAAAAGGCCCCTTTGTCCCATTCTAGTTTTCATGACGTAAGCTCTCTTAGTATTATGTAAAAAATGGAAATGAAAGTGTGTGCTGTGGTTAATTGTGGTATTCAAGTTGTGGGCTGGTATAGACAGACATGAGCACCAACAGCCTGCCATCAACAGGTCTTCTCCATTCATTCTCATTTCCTCTGAATCTGTCAATGCAAGAGGAAAAAGCTGTGATGTTTTTGAGAAGTCCCCTGTGCTAGCAGGCATTTTTCTGGTTTAGTCACATGGAATTTTTTTGATCAATTTCACTTGTGTTTGTCGTACCACACTCAGATTACCGCGGTATCAAGTAGGGCTGGCAACATATTAATGAATTGATCAGGAACATAACAATATACCAACATTGGTAACCTGTGTTTTTGAAATACACTGAAATAAGGTATCCTGAGAGGCTAGAGAATGATAACCTGACATGTCAGGTGGGCCATTTAATACATTTCAATAGCCCATCTCGGGAAGAGCCCATGGAAAGTGTTTGAGAATGTGCAGAACCTTTCAAAAGCAAATCTGGCCTGTGATTGGATGATCGTTACATCAATCACCTTCATAATGGGCCAATCAGATGATGAAGTAGGCAGGTGCTACTGTTGGGGCGTAAAGGACAGAAAGTGAGCCTCTTCATAAAATAAAATCTCACCAAAAAAAAACAATATAGTTTTGGAAATGCAGAGTTGTGCTTTTGGACCCTTTCTGGTTCAGTTTTGTGACAATAGGTGAATTCAGCACAATTGAAATGCGACAGCCTTCCTGAGTGTTATTGCTGACCATGCCCATCCTCTTATTTTCACAGTCTACACACCCTTTTATGGGTACAGCCAGCAGGACAACACGTCATGTAACAGAACTCAAATAATCTCAAACTGGTTTCTTGAACAGGACAGTGAGTTCACTGTACACCAGTGGCCCAGACACTCACCTGACTTGTTTGTCTGTTTGTCTGTTAGCAAGATAATGCAAAAACTACTGGATGGATTTACATGAAAATTTTACCAGAGGTGTGGTTTGGTCCAAGGAAGAAGCCATTACATTTTAGTGCTGATCCGATCCAGATTTATGTCACAAAAAACATTGAAGTTCATAATGGCAAATCCCATTCATTTATGTCATTATGGTAATTGTAGTTTATTTGCAAACTGACGTCAACGTTTTCCAAGCCTATGTCACTACATTTCCCAGCTTCCCTTGCAATGCCAGTGGAGGAGTTCTTCTAACACAACGTCTAACCATAGCCTGGTAGATCGGCACGTTTCTTCCAACTTTGTAACTGGAACACTGATAACTCGGTAAACCATGTCATTCACACTCCCCTCTTCCCAGTTCCGATGTAAATGGCACGCAGCATTCTCCACATGTACAGACATGAATGGACACTCGGCCGTCCAATCGGAGCGGAAAAGCCACTGCCGTAACTGAGCTGCTTGGTGGAGGTCTGAGCTCTCTGAGTGCTTTCTAGTTACATTTGTTATCTACAGACACCTAATGAAATTTGTCAAACAGCTGCTTTAATTATGAATATTTCTTTACAACTCACTCAAGAACTTATTAAACTATAGACTACATAAATTTAGCAACACGTTTCAATCCACTGGTCACAGGTGAGCCAGTTAATAGACAAAGTATAAAAAATTAATTATACCCTCCATCCATTTATTCTTCTGATTGCTAAAGTGTTCCCTTGGAGGTTTTATGGGGTTTTTAAAGCTACAACAGTTGCAGCTGTACATGGACACTAAAGTACCCAAGGTACTGAAAATATAAATTGAAAGCTTAATGCCCTTTAGCTGTAGTAATATCTTATGATATTAAAACGTTCCCATGGCACACCAGTGTGACCCATCACACCATCTGATAACAACTGCAACACAGAGCACCTGTGGGATGTGGTGGTTCAGAGGATTTGCATAATGGAGACAACTGTGGGTTATCATATCCACATGGACTTAAATCTATGAGCACCTTGTTGAATCCATGCAATGAAGAATTAGAGCAGCTCTGAGGGCAAAAGGGGGGTCCAACTTCATACTAGCAAGGTGCACCTAGTAAAATGGTCCCAGAGTGGATGACCACGTGACACTGTGATTCCCTCCTTACAATCTGCTCACAGAGCTTGCCATCTGAGATCTGATTGGTCAGTGGGTAGAGTTGCATATGGGTAAGGGATGTATGATGATAGCTGCTGACTGTAGAGGCATGTATAAAAGCCGCAGGTAACCTCTGGTCCTGAAACATCCCTTAATGATTCTCTTATTTCATCCAGTTTAACAACATGAGCACATGATTTCCACACTATTACACAAGTTATGTGGGTTTCTCTAGCCTTCCAGTTCCTTTGGCAGTTTCCTCAATTTCTCATTCGGACTGTTGACTTTGCATCTACAGAAGTTTTTCCTGCGTGTACTGCAGTGCATACATGGATTCCCAAGTATCCAAAATAAATGGCAGTCATATATGTTTCAAGCTTATCTTGTTTGGTAGCAGTTGTTCCCTCCTGTGAAACCTGCAGACTGCAGCTTGTCACCACTGCTGGCGGAAGGACACGTTAGCTGTGTGTGTGGTATAACAAAGTAGTACCAAAACAAATGATGATTTCCTTGTTTCAAAGACGGTTGCAAGTAGCAAAACAACATGCTGTTCAAGCAGTGGAGAGTCTGATTCATGGCAATGCTCTGACCATTCAGAGGTCAGGAGTGTCTCTATGTTGCGTAAGTCTTGGCTTACATCACTTGGAACACTGCAGAAGCTGATATCAAAAAATGTGCAGGTAAAAGTTGAAATCCCTAATGGAGAACCGAAATAACAAGTTGAGCTGAGTTGAGCTGAGTTGAGCAGAAACCACACAGTGGAAGAGCTCCAAAAGCAGCTTGTTAGTGAAAAAGTAAGTCATTGTGGATGTTTTGAATATAGCATGCTGTCACCATGTGCTGATTTTGCAGCTTGTTTTGACCTGAAATTCTTTAAGTTACACAGAGTCAGTGGCATCATTGACCCTGCCAGTTTATTTCTGTACAGATGCAGAGCTGATTTCCATCACTGTGGCTGATATTCAGGCTAATGCAAAACCCTATAAAACTTCACCTCAGAAATCCTGAACCATCCCTTTAAACACCTGCTCCAGAGCAGGTCAGGTTGAGCATTTGGGTCATTAAGAACTGTGTCCAGTTCACAGCGGACTCTAGCCCCAGTGATGCTGCCATTTCAAGCTGACCCTGTGACACTGCACACTGTGAAAGTGCCAGGACAGAATATGAATATTAAATATATTATGTCATCATGGAATACATGTGGATGTCTTAAAGTGAAATGATGACAGATCTTTGTTGTGATGCTTTTGTGCAAGGTGCTGTAAAAAGGGCTTCTGATACATACAACATTTTCAAGAGGGATATAAACAGAAGGACAATAAATCAGAAGTGAGCACCAAAAAAAACTGACATATAGCTGGCTGGCCTGCCCACAGAAATGGCTGAGCCCCTAAAAGGTCTTGCAAATGGGCCCTCCTCGGATGTCATTTAATACTATCGATGTGTAACCTTATGGTTGATTTGCGCATCCCATCTATAGGCTGCGGTCCTTGAGATGGCTGACACGGCTTAGTTGTGGCCTGCGGCTCCTTTACCCCACGTTATTCCACACTCTCTCCCTCTCTAACTCTCGCCACTCATATAACGTAATACATAATAGCTGGAAACATTTACCCTGTGGGCAGCATTGGGGCGGAAAAAAAAATACTGCAGGTCTTAGCATAGCTGAAGTCACCAAACATTATAATTATAATAATTTCCCCTGTTTTGATAAGACATGGTAGTATTTAGGTGTAAATAACAGGAAATCATGGACATACATACAGAATGGCTCATGTCTGTTCTAACACTCATGGGGTCCTCTGTGTCTTTGGGCCCCAGAAAGTTTTGCAGCCTTAATTACTTGGAATATTCAAGGCTGATAAATCAAGATTGGTATTCAGCTGTCTATATTTTTGTCGCTAAGTCTTGGTTTGGAAAATCACACTCAGATCTTTTAAAAATGGTTTGTCATTCAGAAAAGTTGCAGTGCTGTATGGCTTCAAAAGCATTTCATGTTCATATAAACTGTTTTAATTCTTTAGATAAACGATATTTTAATGTCTAAAGTATATCACAACCATGGATAAATGATTCAGACTAAAACTCAACTGAAGACTCTGCTGTGTTATATTTCTCAGTCCCCTGTGGCTGTTTTTTTTCACTGAGCTCATGTGAGCAAACCTAAGAGGAGGCTCATGAAGACAGAGACAGTGTGTGGTCGTGATCCACTCCACACATCTGATGCTCAGAGGTGAATCATCACAGCGAACAAAGCGATGTTATTGTGCTGTAACAGAAATGGGCGGGTCACTGATCAACACACCAGCGTCATGAGAAGAGCGATGTGCCCATTACAAACTCAGTTCACATAGTGGTTTAGACATTCATCATATCAACACAAAACACACTGCAGCTGGAAGAAACAGAAAGCATCTTAAATGTAAGTGTTCACATCAAAACCTTCAAACCTTTTGTCATGTTGTAATTTAAGTTACAATTGAATTTTTAAGAAGGTAGGCTGATTAGCTATTTGTGTTATTAAGCAGTTGAACATGTGTATTTAATAAGAGTCTGATGAGTGTAAACTGTATCCTGTAATATCTGACAGAAAACAGTCTCCTCTGTAAAGCTCTGAGATTAAATACACATTTGTGTTGATTCCCCTGTGGGAAACAGGTGGGGTTTAGCTCTTTCAGGTGTTTATAGAATTAAATGTAGTATTTTTCTATCTAAAAGTGTTGTTATGAAAGGTAGAATTCCTGCATTGAAACGCCTCATTGATCTAAAAAGCCTGATCCTGAGCACACTGGACATGCCTCAGGTGCATGTTGGCCTCCACCAGGGTTGCCCCTCGTCACAATCCTGTTTTTGATTTCCATGGACAGGAAGGTGTCTGGTTTGGAGACCTCAGAATCTCATCTCTGCTATTCACAGATGATCGCCGAGGACCTTTAGCAGGCACTGGGGTGCTTTGCGGTTCAGTGTGAGGCGGCTGGGTTTAGGGTCGGCACCTGCAAGGCTGTAACTTTGCAGAGCAGATGGACCTGCCTGATTCATTGTATGAAATCCTGCAGGGCCATCTTGCTAACCTCCATTGTCCAATGACTTCACTGGCTAAATGCTTAACGGCCCAATCAGGGGAAAGAGATGGGAGCTGAAGACGTAACATCAGCAGGAAGTGACTGCATGTTTGAAAATAACGGCGGCCTCTGAAGTGGTCTTCGTGGATGCGGCAATATCTGCAGTTTTATCAGAAATGGACTCAGTTTCTTCTTTAAAAGAGGACCAAGGAAAGTCACTTAAACCTGTCTTATGGGAACTCCTGTTTTTGCTCTTCTCCCGACCGGGGTTCACTGCTGGGAAACTAGAGAATTTGAAAATCCTCTGCAGACGATGCCGGTTAGCATATGGTAGTCATGGTTACTCAGCCATACCTGGTGAAATGTGCTCTCCTCAGAAGTTTACTGGGAGAACTTGTTGGGATTGTTGTTGACAAGGTTCATGTCACATATGAGTGGTAAATGATACATCTGTGTGGTATAATTTAATGTAAGACGATAGTCCAAGTACTGAAATGTAGTTTAAGCTAACGGCTAACAACAGGGTCGAGCTGCTACGTCAAACTGTGGCTTGATATGATTGGTCTGTGATGAGTGTGACGAGCAGAACAATCGTCCAATCACCAGCTGCAGTTGTTTTTAAAGCTTCCGCCTCTGAAAACATTTTCGAACGGCTCTTTCCCAGATGGAAATATTTCCGTGGTGGATGTATGGAACTGTCTGTCTGGTGTGTCAGGTTAGCAAGTCTGAGCAGAAAACACACATGTACAGTAGGTGGAGGCTATAGAGCTATTACACAATAAATCCCAGGAAGTAAAAAATGCCTATTCTAATGGGCATTTTCTTTACAGAGGCATTTCTCAGTGAGCTGACAGTTCAGCAAAAGTTGTGATGTTCCTCTGCTCCTCAAGCCCCTTCTACCAACATTAAAAGAAAAGACCATGGATTTGGTAGGACATGGGACCTTCAAAGGATGAGGGGAACTTAACCAAACCCTTTATTTCTTCTTTTTAAATTGTATTCTGAGATAAAATATATCATTTTAAACTCTATGTGTTAAGTTAACTACTAACCTTCTTTCATTTTTGATGTTTGCATACATTTCACTTGAGAATGGAGAAAAGTTGTGTTGCAAGCGCTCCCCGTAAGCTTCAGGATCTCACAGCTCATACCAGGTCAGGCACAGTGACAGCTTCATGCCACTTTATCTGAAATTCATCCAAGGAATCAAAACTGTGGTTTACAGTTTAACAAATATGCCTTCTACAGAGACATTTCTAATGAAAAAGAAAACCTGTACTGCAGTGGGAGAGGCTGACACACATTTCTACATACCATCTCCGTTTTTGTTTGGCCATACCTCCTGGTTGCAGAATGTGGATACTATGCACATACTGAGATGTACATTTTATTGTGAATATTTTCCTCACTGTTGACCTCGCCCTCTTATGCCTACCTCACTGCAGTAGTTTCAGGTATTTATGATAACGACATAGAAGAGATAGATCTTGTTGCTGATGGTCTTTTTTTTCTTTTAAGTCATGAAGAGGCATCAGGATTCGTTTCTGTGTATTTGATATAACCTGCTGAAAATTCTTTACAGATTCTTTAAGCCCTGTGGGACCTTTAAAAGTGAACTGATTATATCTCTAGCTCAGTTTGTTTCCTGTTTTATTCATTGTTTATAGTCAAATCTGTGAGGGTGTTTGTGTTCACTGGAACTCCCCTGGAAATGTTGGTGGTGGATGAAGTCACCTGTTCTCTTTGCTTTTGGCTTTTGACAGGGGGTGATTGTGCATGGGAGTGGACATTTTCTGTTGTCTGTCCTACAGCACTGCGGGTTTATGACATGGTAACTGACTTTGTGTAATTTAATACGCATGAAAGACTACATTTTTGAATCTAGCAGGGCATCAGTGTTTTATTTCCCCATGTTTGGTGCTTCAAGGCATTCTGTTTGAAACAGCCACACAGAGTGATACCTGCAGTGCTATCATATGTATCGCTTACTGTGAAAACAATGAAAATCAAAACAAAGACACTCTGTCTCTGAGCTCAAACTCGCTTCATAGCCAATAACCAAGGTCTAAAAGTGGTTTAGAGTGATAAAGTGATTATTAATAATATGATAGGTGCTTATATGACTATTAAATGACTAGCACAAATTCATAAAAACAAAATAACCAACATTCCTGAAAATTCGAAAATCAACATCCCTTCACTTCACTTCACTTCACTTTATTAGTTGTCCCTTAAAGGGCAATTGTTGTGCTGCAGATCATCACAGACACTCACAGCGAGACAGTAAAACTTACAATACAATAGGAATATAAAACAATATACACACATCATACCAGTACAACAAAGGCCAGGTTGGACAGTCAGGTCCTGTCCGGTGCAAACGCAGCAGCTTGAGCAACTGCATAGCATCATTTAAAAAGATTGTCATGATTATCATAATCATAATCCACTGTTCATATTGCACCGTTACACCTTAAATACCATATACCTCTTTCCTAGTTAATTCCATAACACAGAATACAGCTTCCCGAGAAGCAGACAGGACTAATTATAGTGATATAATGTATGATGATGACAACAACAGCAATAATAACAATAATAATAATAATAATAATACATTAATAATAATAATGATAATAATAATAATAATAATAATAATATAAGAATTATTTTTATAATTATTGTTGTTGTTACCTCCGCCAAGGAGGTTATGTTTTTGCCGGCGTTTATCTGTCTGTCTGTTTGTTTATGTTCAAAATAACTTGAAAAGTTCTGAACGATTTGAATGGAATTTTCAGGAATTGTTGGAAATGGGATATGGAAGAACTGATTAAATTTTGGGACTGATCCAGATCACCTTGGCGGAGGTCTGTGCTCTCTGAGTGCTTTTCTAGTTATCATTATTATTATTATTGTTGTTATTACCATTATTCTTATTCTTCTTATTATTATTATCATTATTATTATTATTATTATTATTATTATTATTATTATTATTATTATATGATAGAAGAAGAAGAAGAAGTAATGATTATTTTCATAAAATGAAAATAATAATAATAAAAACATTGTTAATGATATAAATCATCATCATCACCATCATCATAAGAATTCCAACAAAAACATCAACAATTACAAAGTTGTTAATGGTAATTGGAATGGAATAACAACAACACCATCAATAATGACAATAAATAAGCTTCTTTCACAGCCTTTAGGGTCATGTTACAAAGCAGACTTTAAAACTTAGTTCTGAATAATTCAGTGCAGTTTGATGGGCTTATGATGGTACTAAAAATGGAGAAAGAGCTCATGTCTACTGTAATTTTTCTGCCTTTATTCAAATAAAATGTGGTGCTGTGGAAAAAACACACACACACAAATTAACCCTAGCACTAAATGCTTTGACCGTGGTGAACATGGCAACAATGAGTTCTTTTGTCAGTTGTGGACATGTTGGACATGAAACTTCCTGAAAAAAAAATCAGTCATGTCCTAAAAAACATAAACATAAACCTGTTTTTCAGAGTGATAACATAGCCAGTGTGTGAGCTTGCATTGAGCAGCTGAAGGCTCAAAGAACAATTATGTTTAAAATATTCACATGAAAAAATAATGTCTGGTTTGCAAAGGCCTTCAGACTTGAACCTCGTTCGTATTATATGAAAAATGAAACAAGTGTCATGGTGTATCAGTATAAATGGTGGTAAAATATAAAAGAATAAAAATGAGCAGAGGGTTTCTACTTGCTGTTTGATGTTGACAGTGAGTTCTCCTTCAAAATTTCATTCTTCAGAGAAGTAAAATGGCTTCACCTGTGCTAATACTTTCGTTTGTTATGACCTGATATGCTGTAATCTTTCTCTATATAAAGGATTTTTTTTTATGACCTGAAACTGTAGTTAAATATTTTATGATTTAATGTAACTCTTGTTGTTTTATTCTCTGAGCAAAATGACACAGTTAGACCACAGTATGAGTGTTTCAAAGTGAGTTTATAATGGAGGGCTGAGAGATTCTCTCTCCTCCTTTCCAACCTCTTCTCAATTTGGGCTTCATCAGTGTGCAATATTTAGAAAAATGCTGAAGGACAAAATCTCCCATGTTCTCATGGTGTTAGATTTATAATCATTGTAATGATGCAAGCAACAATTTACCCTTTATACTGAAAATTGGTATAAACATAAACAGAATATTACAGAATAAAGCCAAGGATTCAAAAATAAAAATGTAAATAATCTTTAAAGGTCCCATTGTCTGCAAAATCCATTTTCTTTAATGCTAATGTTGTTATAGAAGGGACTTGAAGAGCAGGAGAACATGACACCTTTTGCTTAACTCTCATTTCACAGAGAAATGTGCTTTGTCTCTTTGAAGATAATTCCCCTTAACGCGCTCAGTTTTTTACTTCCTGGGGTTTATTATGTCACAGCTTTACAGCCTCCACCTACATGTGTGTTTTCTGCTTGTCTCGGGCAGACGCCATCATGGTTTTTTAAAGTACGCCCTGCAGCCTGTTACCCCTCCACACCTACCATCAGGCATCGTTTTGGCAGCCAATCAGCACAGAGCTCATTATCATAGCATCCTGTAGCCTCCCCACCCCCTCAGACCCAAGTGTTTCTAAAGGTACGTTCATACTGAATGCAACTTGGCGACTGAATACGACAATACGACTGTTAGACAGTACAACCAGCACTGTCACCTTAAAAACTGTGCAATTCACCAACAACGTACAATACATCCATGTGCAATTACTTTGTGAATGTGTAAGTAGTCCTTATAGAGTTTGTTTTTTTCTAGTTTTTTATATTGCAAGTCCTTTTATATATTTAGAATAATGTACATTCTGCTCTTTTATACTTAAGTTTATTTTGTTTTTTTTATTTATCACTGCTGTCCCCTTTGCTGCTTTAACACTGCAAATTTCCCCATGTGGGCCGAATAAAGGTTTTTTCTATTCTATTCTATCTATTGTTCTATTCTATGTCGCCCAAGACACGATCAAGTCGCCCAGATCGCGTCCATCGCATCATGTGAGATCTGGTCGCACCTGATCGTGGCTGTACATTGACGTTGCATGGAGAGTGGTCGCCTAGGTTGCGTCAGTTGCGTTCTGTGTGAACACACCTTAAAGGGGATGGAAAAAGAGTTGCATCTGGTCCTCTACAGAGATGATGTCTCTTAAAGGTCCTGATGCTGTGAGAATTCTTTCATGAATATCACTTTTAATCATAAAATAAAAGACTTCATATTAAATCATAAGTGTTTTGTGTGTTTAGAGGCACAGTGATTAAAAAGGTTTGATTATCTGACCAGCGTTGTCTGTTTGAGCATAAAGAGTGACCTTTGCTGTGTAAATAAAAAAGTGCCATATGGCAGATGCACCCGGTCATTTTAGAGAATGAAACCTTGGATAGATTGGTTTGAATCACGGTGTACCTCAAACACACAACCTGTTTGCACTACCTGTGGATTTGTTGTCAGATTGTACAGGGCTTTCTTTAGCTATGTGAGGATGGACATGCCTGCACCTGCCTCATGCCATGAGCTTTACACCACAGAGATATGACTTCATGGGCAGGAAACATCTGTATGCAGACAGCAACATTATCAGTCTTCTTTTCAGGCAAATGCTCAATATTACAGCATCATTCTGACTTCTTTTGTCCTTGTGTACCCAACTTTTTGACCTGGCAGCTGCAGCTCCCTGGGGTCCCTCCGTTTGTCTGGTATTATTGTCTGCGGCTGCCTCAGAGCGGTCACATGGTGGTCAAGTGACAGAGCTCAGGTTACTTGTGCTCTTGATGTCTGATCTGCAGACGATGTTTTTGACCAAGACTAAAATAGTGGTTCCATAACAAAACCGATAGGTGTGTCTGTCACAGCAAGTTTTTAAAGTGTTTCAGGTCTGCGGCAACAACTCACAAAATGCAAAGCTGTCATGTAAACTTAAGGGACACGAGTGTTAAACAGGTTGAGAGAAAAAGCTTTAGACCTCACAACAAAATATACACTTTTTTCCACTTAACACTGAAAGAGCAAGAATTCTTTAATTCCTTATCTTCCAGAAAGCCTGTGTCTGGTCCTTTTGCTAGCAAGTATCTAAACTTTATTATCTCTAATGAAAAATAGTTAAAAGTTTTAAAGTCAAAGTTATGAAGTTAAACAATAAGTACATTCAAGTTAGTCATCATTCAATATTACTCATTTCAGATAGGGATGCAAAATATTATCGGTACAATATCAACATCAGGCAATATCGTCCTAAATTAAATATTGGTACCAGTTGATATAGAAATTTCTGCCAATAGTTACAGCCATATCACATGTATCAGCTGTAATATCAGCAAAATACACAAATGTACCATAATGCTTTTCTTATTGCAAAAAAAAAAATCAAGAGTTAATCATTTTTCTTGTTTTATGTCTGTTTCTTACACAAATAGACTGTCACATTGAGAGTATCTGGACAGTATTGTTATCGATATGGGTGGTAATAACCTCAAAAACACTGGCATATTGTATATCGGCAAAAATCCAATTTTGAGCATCCCTAACTATGATGAACTACTTTTTCAAAATAAACACCAGTATTTTTAGTTTATTGATGCAGCAAAAGTCGACCAAAAGATAATAGTTGATACCTATCATAATAGGTGTTATTTTAACCAAAAATTACAAAGGAAATATTAATGCAATAATTAAAGTAACATGATCAGACAGTAACTATAGAAAATGTATGTCTTTTTATATAGAGGTTGAACTATTAATCACTGCACAGGTTGAACATAACTTTTCCTTTAAATACTGCAGTGCAGAGACCCCACACTGTTAGCAGACAACATCCCCAATTAAGTGTCCTAATGTTTCATTAAGTGTCCTAATCCAAAGATGACAGCAGGGATTTGCAGTCATTCTCTAAATGTCATTGATCGTTTGCTTCCATGTGACAGGATTATACTAAGGGTTTTTCTTTTTATTTACACAAAATAAAGCACACATACTAGTTAGTACTACTCAATAAACCAGTCTAAATGAAATAAAAACAAAGTTGTTAGCAGCCTGTTTTTCAACAGCTCTGACTGGCCCATTTTTTCTACAGCAGGACCATGACTGAAAAATATTAGCCAGCCTCATTAAGGACCACCCTTAGCTTAAAGAAAAACAAGGAGTCTTGTAGCCTGCTGCACCAGCTATCCGCACGTAAAGGCTACCCTTGACCCTATGCTGAAACTAGTTAAGTTAAAACTTAAGTTGCATCTTAGTTTGCTTGCACAACATTGATGTAAGACTCATCTTAACTAGTAGAGAGTCACGTTCAAACTAAGCAGAATATTGTTGAAGATATGATGTGTTAACTTCATTTGTCAAATCAGTGTAAACAATTCTTTGATTTTACAGTTCAGCTTCCAAATTTCGGGGCAAATATAAAGCACCATATCTCTGTAAAGACTAAAAACTGTAAAAAAAAAAAAAAAAAAAATCCAGGTGACTACTGTTAACTGACAAATCGAAACAAAAATATGCAAATTAGGTCAAAATATATTACAATTCGGAGTTAACTAAAGCTTACAACCTTCATCATGATATAAAAACTGACAACATGCAGTAAAATCACCAATGACGTGAAATCATTTAACAGTGAGTTTTTTGTTCAGAGGCTGAAAACATGTCAGCAGAAAACAAAAGTGAGTGCAGGAAAGTCTTCATATAGGGATGTTATCTGTCACAAAGAGCACACTACTGACAACAAACATCCGCCAACTCCCTCGGCTTCTCCTTATCTCCCAAGTTTTTTCCAGCCTTATAAATGATACACTACTATGTTACGAGGACTTTACACCCACTAAGAGGTTGGTGTAAGACTTAAGTTATATCTTAAACCTACGTTAAAACTATCCCAGGTGGTGCAACTCCTCAGACATTGAGTAGAGTGTAAACTCAATAAAAACTAGAACTTACATACAAACTAGGCTACATTTGGCGGGCATGTGGGCACTGTTCTTTCTGCTGTTGGTGCGGGGGCGTGGGGGGAGGCGGGCCAGCCGCTGACCGGCTGATTGCGGCTCCCACTCTGTGAAACACATTACCTTTAAATCTGCAGACCGCATATAGCCTCCCCACTTTTGAAACACAGCTAAAGACACACTTGTTCACCTTGGCCTTTGGCAGAGTATGGTCACTTTATTGGGTTTTTACTGGGTTACATGTTATTAAACAAATTTATACTGCATTGTTTTTGTTGTATTGCTTTAATGTTTTTCATTGCTCTTATTTGCTTTTATTGCTTTTACTGTTTTTATTGTGTCTGCCTATTCTACTGTAAAGCACTTTGGTAGGCCACTGGCTGTTTTAAAGTGCTATAGCTAAAGATGACATTAACATTGACATTGACATTTGAACTTATGCACAGCCAGTGCAACCCATGGCTGGAAGTAATGGTATGGCCCTTGATCCCAACATGATTTAATGTGTACTCATGGGATTCCATGACAGTGTTATTTTCATGTAATCCCAAGTGTGCAACTGCACCTCAAAGCCAAATTCCTACAAAACTGTCTACAAAAACACTTTGAGGAATTATCGCTGTTTTGAGGGGAAAAGTTTGTTACAGGAAATATTGATTTGATAAAGATTTCTCTTCAGTTCATTCAGTTCAACATTTCTTTTCATGGAAGCAAGCTTACTTTGCTTCTTTGTCAAACCTACCTTAAACTCGCACACTTCACCATACTTGATAGGTAAATATAGATAGCTAAATTCGATAAGTAAAAGAGGGATGCATCACAGTTTCTCATAAAGGGTGTAGTGGTGGTATCTGAGACTAGACCAGCTGAGAATTTATCTTTTAGACAACACAAATGTACCTTTACCATATTATTCATTTTAATGTCTGTGATAGAGATTAACATATTGCTTTAAAAGTTGCATCACTTACTCAGTGGTTACTTCGGTTAATGCAGAGTGAATTTGTTATGCTTGAACCCATGCTTTGTAACCTGGTGCAAGATCAAATAAGTGTGTATGCAGCTGATGAAACACTTTTATTTGGTAATGCTCGTGAAACAGGAAATTGCTTTTCCGCAGTGAAACTACTTTGATGAAAGATTTAATACAGTTATTAACAATCTGATAATGTCTCAATTGTTTCAAAAGTGTTTTTAATACAACACATGCTTACTATGCCTTAATCAAACCATAAATTCAAATGGAAAAGTGTGACTCAGAGCGACATTGTCCTGTTTGATGCAAAGTAGCTCCTCCAGCTCACTTCCCTTTAGGCTAACATTTCTTCTTTCTGCTCTCCCTTTGACCTTACTCTGCTGTTAGTATAATCTTCTAGATTTGGCACTGTGCCCAAAAGCTGTTTGCTCTACAATCAATCATTATGAGAGACAGTGGACTTGTACCCAAAGCATGCCACAGAGTTAGACAGGAGCCATTTGTCCATTGACAAAACTGTACGAGGCTTTCACATGTCTCTATTAAAGAGTGCTGACAGCTGAGCTTGATTTAGTACTATGAGACAGACGGGGCTACATAACCCAGCACACTAAGAGCAAAGGTGATCTGCAGGTCAGTGACAACAAGGGTTACAAGTTAATTTTCTATTCTGTTTGCTTTTGTAGACTGATTTACAGATGATTCAGATCAAAAATCAACTAACAAAAATCTCTGGGCAGAGATTTTGACTTAAGTCCTTATTTGTTGCAATGTCACTACATTAGAAAATGTTTTATTTTCCAGTGTAACCAACACAAGCTATCAGCCATGCTTACAAGACAGCCATCTTATTTAGATATCAAAATCAGGGGTAGAAAGTTCAAAACCGGAAACAATATTGCAGTGTTTTGTTTAAAGTGGCGGTTGTGCAAATGTAGGATCAAGTCTGATTATTTCTGTCTGATGATAGAAAACAAAGGAACTTTGGATGGTGTTTCAAGCTAAAACAACAAATTTGACAACTCATTGACTATGATAAGCCAACAGCTCAAATAGTTCACAAACTCACATAACTTTCAAACAGCTGTAATTTTTATGCTAACAGCACAATTTCAGAGGTTTTAGTTCTAGGCGTTAACTTAAATGACTGGAAGATTTAGTTTAATTTTAACATTTGTTGTTGCCTCCGACAGGCCAGTTACTTTTGGCTATTTAGTATGTCATTTAGAAAATAAAATATAATAATGGTTAAATGCTCATAGTACAATTTCATTGTGTTTACAAAGGAATAGCAAAGGCTTTTTTTCTAGCTTAGCATGACATTTGCTATGAGGTTAAATGCAGACATTTGCTGTTGCAATTAGCAGGTGACTTCAGTGTCAAATGTGGAATCTGATGCTCATATTTTGACAATGGATGAATGCTAATACCTCCATTTCATATAGACACACAAAATGATAATAGAGATGTCCAATCTTAACTCAACTTTACTTTTAATTTGAATATTGTTGTCACCAAAAGTAGCTAGGTTACCAAATGTATCAAATGATCAAATCAAAATGTAATGATGTTTGTGTATTATGATAAACAATTACCACTGAATAGTGTCTAAAGGGTAATTCCCAGCTAATTCTTCCCAGGAGTTGGTTGAACTCTAATTGCTGTAGCTTGTGTTAAGCTAATTACCGTTTCATTGTGTTTGCAAAATGACAGTCATGCTTTGATTCCTAGCCCTAAAGAATGCTCACAAAGCTTCGATGTATTTCCAACATTTTTTTTTTTTATTTTAGGTGGTTAGGAAGCTGTATTATTAAATATAACATATTTCAACAGAAAATGTTACTTAATTACAATGATGTCTACAAAAGAAGGGCACAGTTGCTAATTCTAACATTACGTGAATGTTTGTTGGGAGTAAGAAGTTGAATGCTTACATTTTCCCTGTGTTATGAGGAAGGATTTAAGGGTGCGTTTTCTCAGCTTATGTCAACGTTGCTTTGACTAAGTTACATTTTTTTGTCACCTAGCATCTTTAGTTTTACCACTTAGTTGTAAGTTTAGTATGACTTACTGTAGTGTCACCTGACTGTTGAATGGACTGTTTCACATATCCATGCACAGTAAAATCTGCACTGACAAATTAACACTGGTTGCTCTACAGTCAATCATTATGAGAGACAACAATGGTTGCGTGTCAAACTTAAAACACACTTTTTATGGATTTGCACTGTTATCCAGATCTGTCCTTTTGGGTACTGGCCAATGAAGAGGTGATAAAGTAATCCCTTTTGTAAGGTCCCCTATCATTATTCGATTTTTATCAGAAGCAGAAAAACAACAAAACAAAAGCACTCAAGCCTCCTACCCTGGTCATTACATCAGAGGGAAATATGACAAAAAAGCTTAAATTTGTCTTTGAGTAACCAAAACAGTAAACCTATTATAAGAACAGCCTTGTGCACAACTGCATTAAGAGAGAAAGTGCCAGGAAATTAGGTAAACATTCCAGTCCATCAAATGAGTTTTAATGCACATTGCTGAATTTCTTGTGTCACAGACTTTAACCCAAGGCTAATCACCTGTCTTCTCTCACACATGTCACCACCTGCCTGCTGCTTTTTCACTTCCTAAACTGTGTGAACTCCCTCAAACCTATATAAATAGCTTTACTGCATTTCTGCAGTTGCTCTTGCAGCCCAGGGCACCCATAAACATCTAGTATAAATATGGAAATACAGACACTTTATACACACAAGGATTCAAAACAGGATGTATGAGTGTGTTTGAATTTCCGTGACAAGAGACAGAGAGTCTGGATGTTTCAGAGTGTGAAAGTTGATGTGAAATGTAAACAGAAGGAGAAACTAGTTGGTGACTACTTTTGTGGCAGTTCTGCATAAGAACAACCGTTTCCCTCATCTGCTTGTGCTCCTTTTACTTTCTCATCCAGAGTGCATTTTGTTTTATTTATACTGCACTACTTAACATTCTATGTTACTGGAATATTTAATCTCTCATTTAGTGATGATCAGATATTCGTCTTTCTTTGCAGAACTTGTTTTTCTTTAGCTCAACACCCTCAATAATTTCAAGTTTATGAGGAAAAGATCACAGAATCCTTGTGTTTTTCATGATCCTCCCCCTTTCCTAACAATCTATACATTCTGTGATGGGATTGAGTTCATGTGCAGCACTATTTCTGTTTCTTTGTAATGAGACTTCCTGTTGTTGCCACCTCATTAAGCAGCAGACGGCAGCAATCTAAGCCCATAGGTTTCCCCCAGGCTCTACTTTATCACATGATGGATCGTGCTCATAATCGTCTGAGTGATCCTGTGTCTGCATGCACGCAATCTCCTCCTGTCCCAGGGCCACCAGCTCTGTCTGGGAACAAACCATGCTATAGTGTCTCTGTAGTGGTGCATATGAAACCAAAAAGCCTTAATTTCAAGATCATGGTAATTAAAGAAAAGAGGGCAGTAAAATTGAAAAGGCATGGTTATTTTCACAGCAAACAGTGGGGTCTGTATGACCCACATCTGTAATGTTATGCTTGCTGTGGCATTATGGCTCAGGAGTTGAATTTGGATTTTTTTTTATCCATTTGCACATGTCTGATGGATATGCATGGGCTTGTTTTCTGCAACAATCTCACTGCCCTCAAGCATGAGGCTCAAATTTATGACGTAGTAACTTGTAAACAGAAGCTCAGTAGAAACAAGTTTGCACTGATGTACCTACCAGAGCATCAAAACTTCAACAAATGCAAAATACCCTGGCAAATATGAACTCTAGATACACAAAACAGGAAAGGCAGATAAGGAATAAAAGGCCTGTTTGATCCAATGTGTAACACTTGTTTACTTGTGGTTTAAACTATGAATTTGACTCACATAAGGTGTTTTGATGATATCTAGTTCTTCAGAATCACATCCATCTGTGTGACATTTTTGTTTTAAAAAAACATGTGCCTGTCTACTCAAAGAGGAACAAAATTTTAGGCATTATATTTTACAGTATGAGCTTATTGGAGCTTGCAGGTGCACAAAACCCTAAAGAATTCCTGAATTTACTTTGGTTCACTGCATATGTGATCATAAACAGCAGGAGTATTAAAATAGACTGTACAATGAATTTTTTAAAACTTTTTTTAAACACATACAACTCTGAAATTTACCAGTGAATAACAATGTAACAACAGAAAATACCCTGATTCTCTCGTTTACACTCGGCCCTCTCAGTTTAAAGATTTTCTGTGGTTGTCCATCAATGTTGGGATGGATGGGAGGAAAATAAAGCCCATTCACTCATGAGGAAAAATCCTGACAATATCCTGAATTAACCTGCATGAATTGAGTATGTGAATGGAAATAGCAGTGTTTTCACCCAGTCGTAACCCTGGAATTTTCCTGCTGGTCCCCTAGTATTTTGTCATGTAAAATGCATTAAATCATTTTGCTGTCAGTGTCAAGTGTGGACAAGCAAGTCAGCAAATCTCCTGGGTAGGTCACCACTAAAATTTACCAGCAGATTTTAGGGTTGCATGTGTGAAGAAGGTCTTACAAATGCAAACAGCACGAGTACATTTCCTGCATTTATCTTACCCTTACCTGTAAGACAATGGATATAGCATGGTAAATATATAAAGCTGGGTAATCTCAGGTTAAAGTCTTCGTGGAGACCCCACTGTTTGCAGTCACACATTCAGCCCAGGTAAATCAGGAAAATTTTCAAGCTTTTCTGCATCTACGAATGTGTTTTTGTTAGCTGCATGTGTAAACACAAACAGCTGGTTTTCACACCTTGACTTTACCCTAAAATTACCTGATAGCCCTCTACTGTTTTTACGCTACCCCATCCCAACATTGCCTGACAGGCAAACTACAGAAATACTTCCTGAGAGAGACAAGAGTGAACAGGCAATTTGGGACATTATCATATAACAAAGCCCTTAAAATTCTTTTAAAAATTCAGGTGTGCATGTGTGAAGAGGGTTGAGTTTACTGTTCAAATATGTACCTGCTAGTGTATGGTAAGCCCTGTCAGATAGAGGGAGGTGTCTGGAGGCAAGACATGCCTTAAAAAGGAGATGCAGGTGTACTGGACTAAACTTCACCACACTATATTTGGAACATATGCGTTATATTGAAGGAGTGATTTCATTAGCCTTACAAAGCAGATGTAAAAGCCAGATTCCATCTCTGTCATCAGGCAGGTCCAACTTGCAAAGCTTCAAGCAAGAGCAATTGTTCCTAATCACTTTCTACGGGATGTTTCCAAGATGAGGGGAGATTTTTATCCCATGGACATGTGAAACAATCCATCTGGTGTTTCAGGTTATCATTTTATACCCTTTTCCACCTTTAAACACCTAAGATCTCAAAGGGATATTCTGGTGTTTTTGAAGTTGGGTTGTATGAGGCACTCATTGAAGTGACTGAAATTCCAGCAGCACTGTACCTTTGAGGAGAACTAGCTGAGACTACCAGTAAGGTACAGTGCGATCAGTGGGTTATTTCACATAATTGAGTGAGTTTTACTAAAAACTAGCCATAGAACTATGTTGGGGTGAATGTACAACCAAGCGAAAAATTTCAAAGCACTTTATTTTTCCCTTGGGAAAGTGTCTGTGTTTGGCTACAACTTAACAATGACTGTGTGCTCTTCTGCCTGTGTGCATGGATTCAGCCCATCTGCTATATTGCTCTGGACTCAGGAAGACACAACAATGGCAGAGGGAACTAATACTGAACCAGTTCTGTATGATTTTGACTCAGGTGACAGTGACGTTCCTTCTACTGTGGATTCATGGGGTTATTTCTATGAACCAGAGGACACAGAAGAAGAAATTATACAGAACCAGATTCAGCTGGCCTAAAAGGAGAGTGGGGGCAAACTTTTTCAGAAACTGAGGAGCAGGTGAGATCTCGAGTTACCTGAAGGTATATATGTGTATAAACTGCAAGCCCATGCACAGGAGCCTTCCTGTTGTTAGGTCTGAAATAGATATAGGTATGTAGAGCTATCTGATATCTAATGCAGCAAAACACATACCCATTTGTTGCATCATAAAATAGAGACATAAAACAGAGACTTCCTGGAGGAAAAATAGAGCGCTCTGAAATGTTTTACCCAACAAAGATTTGTGGCTCATTTCATGTTTTCACACATTGGTGAACCACGGTTAGAGGACTGGGTTACAGGGTGTAGATACTGATGATTCCAAAATACAGTGCATGTGCAATGTGTTTTTAAAGATATATCGAAGCCGTTTTAGTTATTTAGAGGCATACACAAAAGCAATAAAAAGCTCTTCCCCATTTCCTGCACTTGGAGGTGTAATATCAGTTTATCTGCCTCAAACCGTACATTTCAGACAGGTCAGGTTGGAATCTCTTACACTTCAGCCACTCAACATGGATGGAGGTTGGTGCTCTCAGAACAGGATCAAAACATGAAAAACATTTCAATGGAGTCCTAAATAAAGGCCATTATGAAGATGTAAATTGAGTGCTGGAGTCATTTAATTCAGGTGCAAAGGACTTTCAGAAAGCTTCTCAAGGACTTTTCTAACTTAACCTCCACTTTGGGGGTGGGGTGGGGGGGAGCTTTAAGGTTTAAACTTGAGATGTATCTAAATCGACTTATGTGCTCCACTTATTTCTTTGGAATTGCCTTTATTTGGGAAGTGATATTTATACATTTTGGGTTCATTTTTTGCAATATTAACATAATTTAGTATATGCCTACATGTTTAAAAACTTGTGCAGATATGCCTGAATTCGTCTCCCTGTGGACAGCCCCTTAGTATTTTTTGACTGTCACCTTTGTGCGCACCCTCATCCATCTTACATTCAAAATACTTATCTAGTTATTTAAATAATATTTCATGTTCCCTCGCAATCACCAGCCTTTGCCATACTGCTATGTGTAAGACGTATTCACAGTTTTAACTAAAAGTGCCAAAATAATGTATAGAAATAACAGTGAAACACTTTTGTAATTTTTACCAAAGTTTCTCCAGTTTTTCTGTCAATGATTGTGTGCCAGAGGCTAGATATAAAAATACACAAACCCACTTGCCAGGAATTTCTTATATTAGTTCTGTTGCAGTGTCACATTTGAGGATTGGGAAAGGTCAAGGGAGAGCTGTGAAAAAAATTAGCTGTTTGCATCCACATGCAGCCCTCTCTGAAATTTTCAGGAAGTTTTCAGGAGTTTGGAAAAGTGTGAAAAGTGCTTCATTATTTCTGTCTGTTTGGTTTTGTGTTCAATCTTATCCCCGCAATAGTCTAAAAACATAACAATTACAACTTTATTCTATGGACTGGAAAAATTAACCAGATTAAAAGTATAGAGACACAGATGCACTGTGGAAAAAATTGTGTTGTCAGTGGTAAATGATTAACTAAAGTCGGCAGAATACACAGAGGGCTGTGACCAAATCAAAGACCTGTTTTTTCAGCCATCGGAAAAACTGTGGGATGAGTCATTCAGAGGTTTTCCTCACTTGTGATTTCAATTGTTTATATTAACAACACGTCTGAAAAGGTACTGTCTGTTTTTACTTTTACTGTATTTTTACAGTTTTATAAACAGAGACATATAAATGGGTAGCAAAGATTCATAAAGGAAATACTTCTGTCCAAGGGGAGAATCTAAAAGTTGTATCCGTCTCAAAGAGGTCTAGTTTAGCAGATTCTCTGTCGAAGCAGTTAAACTGTGTTATCATAGAAGATAAAGCCTTTGTAGCCAAAACGATGCTCATTCATATCTTCAACATTTTCTTCCCACCATTTAGACACAATGTTTGTTTCTTTTCTTGTGTGGGAATGTTTTTTTCATATTATCTTGTTTCCTTTGATTGAGTATCTGAAAGATAGAGGCTTGAAAGAAAAACAGGAATTATTTGTGTTCCAAGGATGAATACCTGACCTTGGCCTAGTGGAGCTGTAAATACGCTTCGTGGTGTACAGCAGAAAAGGTGAAAGTGAAGAACAGTCCCTCCTCTCCATCCCCTGCCTGCTCCACTTTTAATAAAAACTGTGCCCAAGCAGTTTATTTGAAAATTTCCCCTGACAAGAGTGCTCAGAGAGCATAAACTTTGGCCAAGGCATTTCGCAATGTAAACTAATCCTTTAAAAAACTTCCTGGATCCGTATCCTTATGATCACCAAAATCTGATCACTTCTTCCTTGTGCTATAAAACTTCATTAGAATGTTTTGAGTTATCATGCTCATCAGGCGAACACACAGAAGGACGGACAAACAAGTGGAAAATCACCAGCAAAAACAACAGCCTCCTTGGCAGAGGTAGTTAGGTCATTCGGGGATATAATGCCCACCACAAATAGGAAACACCTCCTGAGCCAAGTGTTTGTTCAGCCCACATGAGGCTCCATGTAGAAACATGTCTAGACATGTCTACACCCGTGGTAAACATTAGAGCACTGCTCTCAAAAGCCAAAGCCATTTTCACTCTTGATTGGGGTGGTCAATCATATTTCAGGAGGATTTACACTAAATCAGCCTGTTCTGAGCAGGGCTTAAACTGGAGGTTTATAGCCTGACATATTATTAGATAGATATTAGATATTTGAGAGGACGTTTAGGCAAGAAACTTTAAAAGTACTTTTGGGGACATCTGGTACCTGTGTGAACTTGTTGATGAACAGTTAAATTTATGACTTTTTAAAAGGCCATATTATGCATTTTGAGTTATATATACCTTTCAGTGTGTTTTGCATGCTTCCCCTACATGACAGAGTAATTCTATGAACAAGACAACTAAGTCTGTGGCATCAGGACTTCTCCCACCTTTCCTGTAAACAGCACCAGTAGCTGCCTGAAACAGTCCCCCGTCTCTCCCTGTCCCCCATATAGACCTATCAGTGTGATGTCCTACCATTAGCCCATTGACTTGGGTAGCAAGGCCAGTGCAGAAGAAATACTGCAGAAAAATGCAGAGCCTTTGGAAACATGGTTCTAAACTGATCTGCTACCACAGAGTAGACCAGCTGTTGACCAATCAGGGCAGACTAGGCCCTCATGGGGAAGGTGGTCTTAAAGTGACAGGGGTCCCAACAGAGTGTCTCAGACGAAGTGAAAACGGAGGTGGATCAGGAGTACATTTTATGTGAAAAATTCAGTGTACTGACACAAGAGCTTGTCATCTAACTCATGATGTGAAACTAGGTATTAGATTTCCCTTAATGTCAACCTGTTGCTTTAAATGGTATAAGTTTCTCATGAAAGAAAGAAGTAATCTATCTGTAAATACAGTAGAAACTCTCCAAAGTTTAATATAGCTTCTGTTTACTTAATCTAATCAGCCTGACCTAAAAAGTCATGGACTCTGCCTGTTGTTTTCCTGGCTTGAACATGTTATATTTGTTTAATGAAGCCACACAGATGCAGATAGTGGTTTTTCAACTTAATGGATGAGGTACTTTAGAATATGGCTAAGACTAACAGAGAACAAGGAAGTAGTGTAAATGAGAAGCCTGGCCTGTCCCTGAACTCTTTTTTACCCGTTGAGACTTTTAACAGGAAATGTGGCTACATCTTATAAACTGTGTATGTTTTGTGATGACTTGGCAAATACATCTAACTGTAATAAGAGATGCCATTGTTTCCTCCTTCTTTAAGTGACTGTTCCACTTGACATGCTTTCAGGCCACTTCCCTGTCAAACTTGTATTTTATTAATTTGATATCAGAGGCTGGCCTGCTAGCTTACTCAAGTACCAAGAAAAGAATCAGCAGCCTGGCCCTGTCTCTGGGTAACTGATCCTACCTTTAGTGACCATTAAGAGGGATGGCTTAGCTGTTTTTAAGTGGGATGGTGTGAGGTACTTGTTATTTGTAAGTGGATTACCCACAGGGGGGTTGTAGATCAATGAGGTCTCTTTATTGGGTAACAGGTCAGTGTGCCAGAACAGAGGCTAGACTGGATAGTGCTGCTGCAGATGGGTTAATATTAACCATGCATTTTGCAAACTTTACCAAAAAGAAACCTAAGTGCCAATCATTGTGCAAATATCATACATTCAATCTTTTAGTGTTAGCCTTTCATCTTTAAAATTATTAAGGCTTTGCATCTGACCTCACAGTTCTGTTAATCTGTTAATTACTGCTGTGCATTGAAGTTTTAAGCTTTAAATGTCAGCACCCGATACCAGCAGATCATTTTATGAAGCATAACATATAGCATATTCTGCTAGTACATATTGTTAGTGACAAAAGCACCGGATGGCTTCACGCTAACGCTGTAACAAACTCAAGCTTTCTGTTTTCAGGCATGATTTTATTTACTGGTACCTTTCGACCGTCCATCCATTATCTTTACCACTTATCATTTCAGGGTCATGGGTGGCTGGAGCTTATCTCAGCTGACACTGGGTGAGAGGCAGGGTACACCTTAGACCGCCCACCAGCCAATCACAGGGCCACATAGAGAGACAGACAACCATTCACACACTCACTCACACCTAAGGGTAATTTAGAGGCACCAGTTAACATAACAAGTGTGTTTATTGGTTTGTGGGAGAAGGTTGGAATCCTGGAAGAGAGCCCATGCATGAACAAGGCAAACATGCAAACTCCACACAGAAAAGGCCTGGCTGACAAGTGGTTTGAACCAGCAACCTTCTTTCTTTGAGGCTAACTCACTACCTGCTTTGCCACCGTGCCACCCGCCCCTTGACCAATAAGCTGTTAAAAACAATAAGTACTCACAAATGCTTTTTCTGTATCTTTAAATTAAATACATGTCTGATATGCATATTTCAACATCTAAACAAACTGTGCATCAGGAGGTATTGGTCAGCTGAGAGGTTTTTGTATACTTTGGGATCACTGCCTCTCAACCGAAATTCCTTTTGTTTTTCTGCTTGTGAGAGCCCTTGAGGTGACCCACATGGTTACTCACATTCACATTCTGAGACAACATTTGTTGAGTTGCCTTCTGTAACTATTATGGCTCCAAAATGCACACTTACAGCATAGTTATAGCAATGTAGTTATAAGCTAAAATTCACAGTAGCCTATTGATAACAGAGGTATTTACAGCTGTACTGTCATAGTAGTCACGTGTCTACAAGTGGTCACATTTGCTCAACTGCTACTGCTATAATCACAGATATGAGTCCCTTCCACTTTATTACCATTACAGCTGCCAATGTCAATGTTAGAATGATCAGTGTATCATCACACATATTTGATCTTGCTGATACCACAAAATCTTTTTACAATCATTACAGAAAATGTAGCCATAAATCTCCATATGCGCTGTTGTTGTAGTGTCTATTATCTCCTTTTCTGCATTTTCCTTCATATGCTCACAGATTTTGGCAGATAGGTGTTCAGCAGAGTCTGGCTCTGTTTGAGGTATCTGCCTCTTTGAAGTTGTTTTTTTGTGCTCGATTTCTGCACTTTACTGTCAATGCGCATTTTGTTATGATACTATTTTGTGACACATTAATGCATTCCTAGGGGTTCTAAAATTTCCCTTTTTAGCCCAGTGGTAGACAACTGGCACCTTGTGGGTCACATTCAGCCCCTCTACTCCCTCAATAAGGCCCTTAGTTAATGTAGAATATGAAAATATACATTTTAATAAAGAAAGTGTGTCCAAATCTGCTATGAAAACATTAAAATGGGCAATATTTTAAAGAAAATTAAGCTTTAATAGCCTGCACTTATTTCTGTAAAATTCCCTTTTCATACATTACTTGAAGTATTGTTGAAATGAAAACAAATCTGATTGTAAAATATACATTATTACCCAGTAAATGCTGAAGAGCCACAACTATACTGTTTTAATTCCAACACTTTGGCCCTCTGTCATAGCAGATGAAATTATTGTGCCCCTCTCCAGTTACCAAAGTTGCTCATCCCTGCTTTAACTCGTATATGTTTGATATATACACAAATACATGTAGCTGTTCTCCTCTGCTTTCAGCTCTAATGCTAAACCAAGATACAGCCATTTTAGTTATTGCCCAATTCTTGTTTCATAAGCAAACAGACAGAAAATTAACTTGTTTTGCATCAACTGCTTTGAGGCAGTGGAAATTTCAGTTTTTAAAATTAGCTTAATGTGCTTTTATTATCTATTGAAGTCGATGGAACTGCAGTATTTGAGGCTCAATCTAGTAAATCTTTCAGACGTAAAAAGGTATACTCAACATATTATAATACCAGAGATCACATTCAATAAAACTTTGAAATGCATTACAGTAAAAACAAGACAAAATGGAAAGGAAGGAAAATGCATTACCAAAGGGCTGAATGTTCATGATAAAGCTATTGTAAGGCAAATGAAAGGAAAAGGTGTTTAAAAACATAAACATTGCCAGTGACTTCACCATAAGCATTCAATGCTTTCTATCATAATTATAATAAGAAAATTCATAGTAGTTATAACCCTATGAAATTAGGAAACCCACAAATGCGGAAGTCAGTGGTCATTAAAAACAAGACTTGGTTTTATTAAGGTAATTATAATCTTTTAAAAGTTAAAGAATTGCTTTTATTTCTAAAAACTGAAACATTTACCTGAATTTTGAACTGTTTTCAATATTCCAATGAAAACTAAACTTTGATCGTAAAATCTCAACCATTTAGTAAATGTTAATAATTTTACTAATTTTTGAGATTTTTGAAAACCCACAACAAAACTCAACACAACAATAACTATGCAATAAGCCTGGACAGTGGTGCAGCAGGTATAGTGCTAGAGCCTAATAGCAGGATGGTTGCCGAACTGATCCCCTCTTGGCCTTTCATCTTGAGTTTGCATGTTCCTCCTGTGCATGCTTGAGTTCTCTCCAGACTTCCTCAAACCAAACATGCTCGGTAGCGTTAAGTCTGAATTGCCCTTCATAGTATGTATGAGTATGAATGGCTGTTTGTTCCTATCTGTCTGCCCTTTGACCGGATGGCAACCAGTTCAGGGTGTGCCTGGCCTCTCACCTGATGTCATCGGAGATAGGTTCCAGGCTGCAGCCCCTTCCTCATTTCAGTTTTAAAGAGATAAGCAGTAAGTACAATGGGAGGATGGTTGGTGAGTGTTTAAAAGATTGTGTCATATTCATGTTCCACAAACAATATTTAATTTTACATAGTTATAGTTTCTCGTTGTAAAAGTAAAAGGGTTGAGGCAAAACAGTGAGATCACTGCCTCCTGACTGGCTGCAGTGCAGGTCATAGGCCCAACTGTCACCGGGTTAAAATACTATACATGTGTACATTGGTCAAAATATAAATTAAAATATATGTGAAGTAAACACTTGCCAACCCAGGAGCCTGTTGTGATTGTAGGTTTTTATCATGTCAGTGAATGCTAATGTGTTCATTTTTTCGAGCAGTTGTATTTTTTTTATCGGTTATTGAAGAATTCATATAAATTCAGGAAGAAATGACAGCTTTCCACACAAATCCGGCTCCTTGCCATATTGTCAACTACATGGTAGAGGAGGAAGGAAAACAAAAATAAATAGACACACATGTCTGTACGTTAAATTTTTGATCCTTCCTGTGTCTCCTTATATCATCCTCTGTTTGCCCTAGCTCTTACATCACCAGCACAATATGTTAGCACAAAACACCAAGGTATTTTGGCTTCATTTTTGTACAGTGGAAGGAGGCAGAGACTTATTTTCCATTTTAATAATCAGTAAATTACTCCTTTGTAAATATTAGACACCACAGAAATAAGGGACCTATTTTCTTATTTCCCTTTATATCCTCTTGCTTGACCTACCTTAGTGCATCACTAAAGGTGATATTTTCTTGTTATTTTCAAAGACGGACTCTTAGCTTTACAGTCACAACCTTTCCAGCTGAAATTGCTGAGAAAGCGTCTGTGGTCGAGATGATGCCGAGCACATCAAATGCATTAAATAAACAGGAAGTGTCATGCAGATGTAGTCACTCTGGCTTGCTCCTGTTTGTATCAGACAATTAGTATCCCATTAGCAAACGCTTGACTCCAGCTGCCTGCACACCACAGAGCAAAAGCCATGCCATTGAGCAGATACTTCATCCATGATTTAGTTGATACAACAATCAATTATTCATGTAGCCACAGAAAAGCCTGACTGTTCTCCTGTAAGGGAGATGAGATCAAACATGAGAGACTCTGTAAGTAGATGTTTAGTTTGTTAGTCTGTAGGATAAAGTACATGTTTATGTACTGTACTGGGGATTAAGAATATGCTTGTAAATGGTTTGCTTTAGCGGATTTTCTTCCATCTAAAGTGAGATGATGTGCTGTAATGTAGCCTGTGGCCTACAACAGCAGTGAAAGACAAGAATCTGGGTTAAGTTCCTTTAAGAGGGGATTTATTACAGTCTGTTGGGGGAGCTGAAGTTTCAGACACAGGTTTTATAGAGCCAGGGAATCTCGAGTCAGGCTCTTCTCTGAGATATATCCTATTGTAAGATATATACAAACAGTGCAATATCATTAAGGCAATGGTATCTCTGAAAATGTCACAATGTCAAAAACAAGGAAGGGGACTGCATTTGCTAACATGTGCTTTAATAACAGACTCAACACAACAGACCAGTGTCAGTGCGGGGGTCCCAGGGACGGTTCATAAAGAAATTCTGGCCCCTTCTATGCTGCTATTTGAAACTGTAGTATTTACACCCCGTGACGTTTCACCTCAACTGAGAACATTAGAGACAGACCTACGGAGCAGGAGTTCACATCCCCCCCCATTTGCCTGTCTCCAGGGGCAGGATCAGAGTAGAAGAAAAGGTGAGGGGAGCACACAGGCGCAGTGGGGGATAGTAGCCACATATGTGTGTGTCTGCCTTTGTGTGTGTCTGTGTGTGATATATGCTTGGAGTAATTCTCTGTTGTGCTCCTCCAAAGCTATATCAAAGGGTGAATTGATTAAAATGACGTCCTCATAGAATTAATGTAAGAGTCTCAAGGTGTAATGAGGTGTTTGGACTGAATTTGGACTGGAGTCTTTTTGACTGAATTTTAAGAGTGTGGTGGAGCTCTGGATCAAGCTTTGGGAACCCTCACTTTTAATGAGAGATCCTGACCCCAAATTTCTGAAAAATGTAAGCACTCTAATTAATGGGAGTAAAACTGTTGCAGATTGAACCTCAGATACTGTAGTAGGAAACAAGATGAGATCACTTGAAAAAAGACACATTCAAATTTTTAAATAAGAATAACATTTATGGTTGTCTCTGATATTGCACAGTACATTTTGGATAGTCCTTTTTTTAAAAACAGATCACATTCATGACCTCACGAAAACAGCTCCCCAAAACCACTTTTTGGGTCCCTACCCACCAGATGAGAACCACTGTCCTGAGACATAGAAAGTAGTTTAGCAGTGGCATTAGGTTTATGTCCTTGTCTGTTGATTTACATTGTGTACAGTGGCTATTGTTAAACTGTAGCAGTAGTGCCCACCTTCTACATTATCTGGCTGACCCGTAATAAATGTGATTGACAAAACAATCGTCCATTCACCTGTTGGATATGCTTTTGAAAGGTTCTGCCCATTCCCAAACACTTTCTAGTTCTTTTTTGCAATGTTTTCTTTTTGACAAATTGGATTGGTTAGAAATTTTATCATAATGGAATGTGATACATCATAAAGGATGTAATGGGGGTTCCTGAGATTAGACCAACTGAGACCCCGTGAAGATCAGCAGGATCAGCTTTTCTATCTTAATTCTTTTGTATTTAATCAGAACATTCGACAGAATGAGGTGTGACTAAGAAAAAGAGAGAAACCAAAAATCCACAAATGATTGTCACATTTTCATCCCTGAAAGATCAAATTAATTTTCATGTGGTTTAAATTTGGCAATTGTGCATAAAAGCAAATGCACATGCAAAATGAACAGGGCTGCTTTCAACCTCCACGGAGACAGCTTTTTGCAGGAAGAATAAACAAAAAACAGCTCCGCTTCCCAGACATGTTTGGAGAATGGAAAAATATCTGCTATTTCCATTGTTTTCTGCAGTCATTGATCATTCCCTCTTAAAAGCGTGATGTAAACAAACTTTCCATGTGCCAAAGGCCATGAAGTGCTGCCAACTCAGCAGGAGTCCCAGCCAGCTTTGAAAAGGAGGGCTGTGATCCTGGGACACTTCAATAAGGCTTGTGTTGATGTGTGTGTTTGCTTGTGTATTTATTTTATTCTCCTGGCTCCTGCTAATCTCCTGACCCCAGATGGAGAACAGTGGGTGAGCAGATTGTATTTCCTGCTTGATTTAATATTAATAGATCGGTATGCTGCTCTGCCACACTCTTCACAGGGCAAATATGGATGACTGTAGCCCCTTTAAACTCCACCCTCCCCTCTCCAGCCTCTCTGCTTATGTAGGACACCAGGCCTCGCTGATGTCAGGGCACAAATAGGACAGGAGATCAGAGAGGAAAACTTAATTAACAATGTAACCTGAGCAGGTGTGAAGGCCGGAACAATGGATGTACAGCAATCTACAGCCACATGATCCTGCTCTGAGGATGACACACAAGGTCTGCAGAGTATCTTGGCTTTGTATTCAATTATTTATATCAGCTTGTTTTTTCATGGAGGAATAATAAACATATTGTCTGAGAACAGCAGTATGTGAATCTCACAGCCTGTCTTTCTGCTGCTCTTTATTCTGGCACCTGTGTTTACAATGTGATTGACACCTAGCAGTAAAAACTCCTGTCTATAAACATCTGATTCTATGTAATGAGCAGTGTTTAGCCAGAGAGGGCAAACAGATGGCTTTTAATTCTTACGATAATATTTGCATTGGCAGATCAGTTGTGTTGGCGTTGTCTCGGGACCTGCTGTTATTGCAAGCATGGCAATGTGTGCAAATCTGTAATTCCTACTGCTTGAACTTAAGTTTAAGTTTCTTTCTCTCTATGTGCATGTTAATTTGACTATATATGTGCCCCTGGTAATTACCTTTGATTCAGTATGTTTCCATGCACTTGGAATAAAAGCTATATTGTGTTAGTCAGCCTGAAACTTAAGTCTTACTGTAATCATACCAAATAAGACTTCAAGGGATGCACAATATTATCCGTATAATATTGGTATCATCAGATAATTGCCTCAAAAACTAAATATCAGTATTGGTAGATGTGAAAATTTCAGCCAAAATTTACTGACAATATATTTGCCTTACATTCTGGCATAAATATTGGACATTTTTTTAATAAGAATTATAGACTAAAGGTGTATGCTCCCAAAAAAGGATTGATTTTATGTTAAAAGATTAGTATATCAGTTTTGGAGCACTCAAAATGACAAATAAAACTTGATTTTACTGTTTCTTTAAAAAATATATATATTTTAGATACAACATCGGGAAATACAAAGTTATTTACTTTCTGTCATTTCTATATATTGGTATCAGCCTGATTAAGTTTAAAAAAAATAAAATATTGGCAAAAATCCAATATCATGCATCTCTACAAAATTTCTCATGGTCAGATAACACATCATAGCACCATTGTATGTACTGATCGTATGTAGACACGTGACTAATAAATGCCTCTCATTTTAGCAGATAGCAGAGGTACCTCTGTTGTCAATAGGTCACAATGCATTTTGGCCAAAATTAAGTTCAATATGTATTTAAGAGTCATTTAAGCAACAACAAGTTAAAGTAATTCAGTCTACAAAACAGAAATGTCAGTGACTCTATTAAATAAACTGGACCACTGCACTAAAAAGAGTGAAAGCTGAAATGAAAAAGCATTTATCTCTTGACAGGCAGTGATTCCACAGCATCATTATAATCTTTCTAGTAAGATAATCATCAAAATGTTCTAGTATGCTTATCAGATATGTGTTCAATGACATACTCTCAAAGAGAAATTTGTGAGATTTTTTTCTATGCATAATGGCACACTTGATTGAAATACAGCAGTAAACAGGTTCACTGAGAGGATGGTTAAATTTAATGCTCCTGTTGGAACAGAAAACGCTCCATAAAAAACTATTAGCTGATATTTAATGCTGACATTTGAAGCTTGGTTAGAATAGTCCACTACATCATAGGATATAACCATGGCTGAATGTGTATAAGTTCACCACAGGGAAAACACCAATTACTTAGCACAGACATCCAATAAGAAACATGCTGGATGGTAGGGGTGCAAGAACATATCAATACACTAACACACTATGATGTTTTGTGGCTCAACATTGTATCAATATTTTTCGTGCAATATTGTAAAACCTTTATTAGTCAAGAATTCATATAAATGTGTTTTGTATTTAAGTGTTGTATCTGGTCAGTAATTGGCAGCAGACATTCAGCTATTTGACTCTCCCTCTTTCTGTTACATTTATTGCTATTATTTCTGTCCCTAGGACACACACTGAAGTTTACAAATATTGTAGGGACCATGCTTTTTATAAGTGACACTGATCAGAAACATGTTTTTATGCATACAACGTTGTGTGTTCTGAATGCTACAAAGACATTTTTGAAAAGTGAAAAAAATGATGTATAGGGGTGTTTATAATATTGCAATATATTGTTAAGTATCCTACTGTCACTTGTGCATCGCGACACATAGCGTATCACCGGATTCTTGCCAACACACACCCCTACTGGATCTATTTTGTTGTCAAGCCAGGTGTGGGATATATGATTCATAAGCAAAAGATCCATACACTTTCATCAGACCAGACTGATCATGGTCCACAGTCACCGTGCTTGACTTTGACCTGATGGTTCAATAGCATAAATGCTTAGCATAGATGAGGTCCCATTGTCATCTGCACTTCAATATCACCATTGACCCTTTACTGACCTACATCAACGGAAAGTTGTGGTATAAGCTGGAGTTAAACAAAGCTAATCTGGAGGTAAATATATATTGCCATACAACTATTGCCACCAGGCTAGCAAGCAGCACAGGAACATAACTGTGTTTTTAATCTTGCATGAGTTTTGTGGTCATCTGTGTCTTTTATTTGTTTTACTAGATCTTTTATTTATTTTACTATGTTTATCTGCTTGATTTTATTATTTTATTTATAGCATCATTTTAGATTTATGCTTCTATTTGATTGTTTATTGCTTATTGTTATTTGGAAGTGTTTGTTTTATTGATTCTATGTACAGCACTTTGGAGACGATTTTTGTTGTTTAAATGTGCTATTCAAATAAAGTGGATTGGATTGGATTGGATTGTTTATATTATACATTAATACAGATTACCATGGATAAAATCACCATCCTGTTCGTTTGTGTATTCTGGGTAGAACAAAAAGTAAGCAAAAAGTGTGTTTTTACAATTGCCTAGCCTTTCTTGCAGTAATGGAAACGATATTTAGCAATCCGTGTCATTTGGATCAGCTTAGTAATTGGAGCTGGTGTTTAGCCTTTAAACAACTGCTCATGAGGGCCATGTTGGGGCGTCAGTGTCTTAGTCTGGTAATTCACTCCACCATCAACTGAAAGGTTGAAGGTTTGAGCATACCTCAGTTGTTGTATGTTGCTCTGTCCTCAGGCAAGACACTGATCCGCAAGTTGCACCCACTGTTGCGTCAGTGGTGTGTAAGTGGGTATGAGAGAGCATGGATGTGTTGGCTTATACTGATGGATATCTCACCTAGAAACTGAAAGTCATGGTGATAGGAGAAGAGAGGGGAACAGAGTTGACCTTCCATTTGCTAAGTGTCAAGCGGTAGAATCAGAGGCATAGCATTGTCGATAACAGGGTACGCAGACTCAGCGGGAGAGAGAAGTGCTGTGAATGTGTGTCTCTGCATCTGCCTGTATCCGAGCATATCACAGCCCTAAAGAATTAGTGAATGTCTCGAGGTGATATGATGACAGAGCTTCAGTGTTGGGCTTCTGTGTAAATGCACTGTAAAAAAAGGACTGTGAGTAAATATGAGAATAATTTGTCATGAATGGAATTGGTGTAATATGTGGTCTAAAAGTGCTTCCAGTAGTCAGATAAGCTAGAAAAGCACAAGCTCCAATCCATTCAGAATATTTACCAATTGTATTTATTTTAATCAACAACTGTATCTTTAACAGAGGCCAGCTCCTGCTGGTCACACAAGAGGTGTCTCCTTTAAATAGCTCATTTGGAAACAATACAACACTATTTGCTTTTCACTGTTCGTCTTCAGTCAGTTGTCTTTTTAATCTTGTAAGTACCCAACAACTTTATTAGCTAAATCATAAATCAGTGCAGTGACATACTGTGGCCTCTGCCACTGTTGTAAATTCTGATGGCAGTGGGCACAAAGGAGTGCCTGAAGCGCTCAGTTCTGCTTCTGGGGGGATGATGTGCTGGCTGAAAGAGCTGCTCATGTCCCACAGCTAGTCATAGAGAGGGTGAGAGGGGTTGTCCAGGATTGTCCTTGATCCTCCTCTCAGCCACAGTCTCAATATTGTCCAATTGAAGGCCCATAATGGAAACGGCCTTCCTCACCAGTTTATTGAGCCTGTTGGCCTCACCAGCCTTGATTCTGCCCCACCAGCACACCACAGCAAAGAAGAGTGTGCTGGCTACCACAGACTGGTAGAAGGTCTTCAGGAGCCTGCTGCAGACGCCAAACGACCTGAGTCTCCTCAGGAAGAACAGCCTGCTCTGTCTTTTCCTGAAGAGGGCGTCTGTGTTGTGTGACCAGTCCAGTTTATCGTTGATGTGGACCCCAATGTACCAGTACGAGTCCACGCTCTCCACTTCCTCCCCCTGGATGATGATGACAGGGGAACTCCTGTTCCTCTGGTAGTCCACCACCACCTCCTTGGTCTTGCCGATGTTGAGCTTCAGGTTGTTGCTGTCACACCATGTGACGAAGCTCTCGATCAGTCCTCTGTACTCCCCCTCGTCATCATCGGTGCTACATCCAACAACAGAGAAGTCATCGGAAAACTTCTGGAGGTGATAGGAACCAGCAATACAGGCTTATTTTGATGGCAGACACAATGCTTGGGGAAATTGGGATAAACTGACCATGGTGAGTAAAGCAAAGGAAGGCTGTTAGGTGAAGTCACAAAGGCACAGAGAAGGTTAAATAATTAGTAATATACAACAAGACAATGTATTACTTACTTTAATTCTTCATGATCAATCATTTATCTGTCATACTGTATAATGGTAGATGTAATTACTGACCATTTTCATGTTCCAATGACAACTGTTATTAGGTATATCAAACAGTACATTGTTTTTTTTTGTTGTGTAAATATTTTTCTAACCCTGTGACTGCCAGTTTGAGGTGGGATAATCACATCCCTGTGACATCTTCTTTGCTGTATGAATGTCAATGAGGTGTAATGGGGGAACAAAGTGATCTCCCCTCTGTGCCACTGCAGGAGGTAGGAACAAAGGAGGGTGCAAAGCAACATGACAAATATTACAGCATTGTAGGGAGGCACTGCATTGGATTTTTGCAGATATCCGATATGCTGATTTTCTAAGCTTATTGTTGCAGATACCGATACTGATATTTCACGTCAAGAGCACTAAGTCTTTACCAAAAGAAAATTGACCTGTTCCTTTCATGGTTACAGTCCATTTGTGTGGGAAACACATTTAAAGCAAGAAAAACATTTTATTTTTTAATAAACTACACTCTTGATTCATAAAAGTGGACATTGCGTTACAATGAGGTGAACCATCATGGTACATTGTACATTTTGCCAGTATCACAGGTAATATATGGGATGTTTATGCCCAGTTTTTGCAGTCAAAATATTGTCTGTAAATGTTGTCATATCTACTGATATGGATAACAACTTTTTAGGCAAATATCTGCTGATACTGACACAGAGTGGTGCAGGAATAAGTCCAAAAATGCGGATGTGGGTTAGCATGGTTCCCAATCCCTCCGAATAAATGTGATTTATAAAACTGGTTTTGGGTAATGCCTGAAAGAAGGTTTGTGGTGAACACACGATTATGAGATTCCAATGTTAAGCAGAAAATAATAAAATATATCTGATATTGTCTGCTTTTAAATTCTAAAACCCTGTTGTGTGTTTAAAACTACCATTGCTAAACAACTGCTAACATGGACTACAAAAATGTCTGAGAGTGCAAAGACAAGGATTCCGAACGTTTTTTTAATAATCAATAACCCATACACTATTGCCACAGCCCTGAGGACCAACTTGATAAGTTCACTTGATTATGAGGAAACTCAAACAAGAGGTTTCGCTTATATGTAATACACTGGACATTGTAGTTGCCTTTAAGTTTATGTTGTAGTTTCATAGTAGTTTACAGCTCACTCCCGCAGATTACGTTTGAGCTTAAAACATTGTACGAAATAGGTTTGTTTGTTAGGATTATCTCAACGAACAGAACATCTAAGTTTCATATTTTTTTGTTCTGTATAGAGCTTATTATCAGCAATGATCCAAAACACAGAGAAGAATCACATTGGCTATTAATGAGCTTGCAGTAGAGGGAACCAGAGTGATGCTAACTACTGCGTTGGCCTACAAAAATCCGTCATCCCTCCACCACTCTATTGGTCCCATCATATTGTGCATCCCTACAGCACTGAATAGTTACGACAGCAGAGCTTTACTGCAGAGTAGGGTCATGAAAATGCTACTCTAATGTTTTGCCCAGCCATCGTTGCCTCTTGTTTTCTTACTGGTGGAGTAATGCTGGGTCTCTGCTATAAGGAGAATAGTATGGATTTGCTTTGACTGTAAAGTGCCATTTGGGAATACAGTACTTTCCACCGTGACTCTGTGATAAAAACATACCACTCAACCTACACGGCCCATGAGAAAATATTGCTGAACAAGCACATAGCATTACAGTGTGGGGCAGCCAGCTCAACAAGCTGTGGGCTGTACATTACTTCGTTGCTGCTGAGCACAGACTGTTGTTATAAAGGGTGGGGGTAGATATCTATGCTTTTAATGCAACAGCAAGCCTAGAAACAAAGCTATGTTAACAGTGCTTGCGGAGAAGATCTCCATGTGAGGAAGCAGATGAAAATAAAGTGCTTTTATTTTCGCTCTGTTGAAACAGGAGGGGGCATCATAATTCAGAGTACCTCATGTGACTGTCTTGGACTAACTGTGTGGCTGTAGAGCCGTGAGCTTGCTGCTGCCTGCTGCTGCTGATGGAGGGGGGTGCTTCCTTCTCATTGTGCCAGTCTTGACGTGAAGTGGAGCTGCTAAGACTGTACAGGGAAACACAGTCAGAGAGGTCCCTGCTTAGGGTACTTTCACGGATTTCATCAAAATGGCATGGAGAGGAGAGGGAACACGGTCGTTTTATCGACCTGTCCGTTATTCTTACTGAAACTGGGCTTGTTTCTGAACCGTGGACCCACAGGAAAAGGAAAGGTAATGTCTGAAATTATTTTTGATTTGCTGGAAATGAAATAAAACGTATTTACGCCGTGTTTTCCCACGATAACGATGGCACAGAGGTGGTGAATTTCGGCAAACCTTTGGTCCTGTGCTCCCCAAACCTTCGCGTTGTCTTCGTTGTTGTCTAATGCTAACACACATACTCGGTGTGTGGGCTTTTCAGCCGCTGTCCGTGTCTGCTTCTGTAATACACAAACCCATATCCGACCACAAAATTTCCCAACCAGTGCTGCTGTGTTGTTACGCTGCAGGCCTGCCGACGTGATCGAGGCGAATTTCCCCCATGCCAACGCAGCGTTGTTAGCATAGCGGCGGCTAGCCGAGGCTAACGGTAAGGTCCATATCCTGTGTTTCTCCTTTTCTTTCACTTTATCTGTTTGAACGCGACCTTCATGGACGTGGACTGAACCTTTTGTAAATGAAGCGTGGGGAGAGCTTTCACGGTAGGACAACTCCGCAGGTAGTCTTAAGGTACACTCTGTATCTGTTTAGACTGGAGGAGTTACGCTTTAGCTTTGAAATATGTGAGTTAAAAGGTCCCGTCAGTGTTATTTATGCTCGGAAATCTTTGAACGAACTCAACAGCGACTTGTCATGTTATCATGTCATCAGGGTAAACTATGCAAGAATTACGACGTTAATGACGTTTTAACTACAGGAATAACTGTTTTGAAGGAAAAGCTGCTTTTACTGTAACCTGTTACACACGAGATTTTGATGCGTTTAAATCTGCGGTGAAAATTGTACAAAATATTCTCAAGTAAAAATAGTATTACTTAAAGACCACTTTCCAAGTACAACTAACTGTAGAACACCATGAATTTACTCGTGTTTTAAATTAATATCACTACATTAAAAATGTACTGATCGAGCTGAGTATTAGGTGACCCACTCTTTTCTGTGTCATACTAAACTGGGCAGCAGCTGGCAGCTGATGAGTTAGGGTGTTTATATTATGATAACATTGACACGGTGATGTAAGAACCATATAGCAGCTATTTGCTGACGCATGAAATCAGATATTAAAGGGTCAAAGTGTATTTTATTCACTGTCTAAATCATGGTCTTGCATTTAAAGCACTTTATACATGATCAAATAAATAAATAATACCTTGTATATGATTATGATAAGATTAATTTGCACTATAAAACACCACATGAGTTGTAAATGCATTTTGTAAACTCAGTGTTGCTAATAAACTGTAGTTTTCTAAATTTGACCAACACTTACAGCAGGACTGGACAATGCAGCTTAAGATAGCATCTCAGATTTTTCCACACAAAACTCAGTTAGTGATTTAAATCGTTTGTTCCCTCTCAAAATGATATAAAATCACAAACCAGAAGTGTTCTGAGAGCACAAACCTCTGCCAAAACATTTTCAACATTGTCAGTAGAGTTTTTGTCAAAAATGTGGAAAATGTCCAATCTTGCGCTGTTAATAAACCATTGAAAATGTTAATGGATTACCATCAAAATTGAATAACTTCTCCCTTGTGCCATTACCAGCATTCCCGAAGAATATCATCAAATCTGTTGGGAAGTTCCTCAGTTATTAATGAAAATATGGAAAAATGCCCTCTCTTGCAATGTTAACAATTAAAAAGAAATAGTCTGGATCTGCATATGTATCTGGATCACCACCAAAATCAAAATACTTCTTCCTTGTGCCATGTCTGAAATTCCCTGAAATTGTAATCAAAAGCAGATTATAACTTATTCTGTTATCGTGTTAACAGATTAAAAAATTCATAACCTCCTTGGCTGAGTTAATATCAGAAATGACATAAGAAGTTCTACTCTAAGTTATCAAAGTATGTTTAAAAAAACTTTGTGGTTTGGACATGGGGTGGCTTATTTACAGACACTTAAAGCTACACTGTGTTCACAAACATTTACATAAAGCTATTGTATCTTATTCAAAGATAAATCCCTGCACTACACGTGCCTTTACAGAACAGGAACATGTAATGCAGGCTCTATCATGATAAAAGCAGTGATATTTTCAGTATTTCTATCTTGAAATAACGCCATAACTTTTAAATGATGGCTGTTTTGTCTCTGTTTGAAGGAAATGTAGTGTTAACCACATGACCTCAACAAAGGCAAATGAGGAAGTCAGGGATAAAATGTTGATTTTTATTTTTCAGATTATCCACAACAACCAACATCCTGTTTCTGATCCATTGGGTATTGAGATTTTGAGTCTGTAGTATCATCGCAGTATTGAGTATATGGTACTTAACTTGGCCTTTATGCTAAGACTTTGGTTTCATGGCAGCACTAACTGATTAGTAGTTTCAATTGGTTGAGCTGTTCATTTCACTTCATTTGCTTAGGACTCAGATACAAAGTATAAATTACAGTACTTTCTTCTGAATAAGGTGATTTAAGTAAATTAAATAAAATTACATTCCATCCCTGGCAACTAGTCCTACCCTAGCAAGGCAAGTGGCAAAACATACTCATAAACAACAGAACCCTTATCATAACCATATATATGATGATTCAAAGGTCCTGCTTCTACTTTAACATGTTGCAACACTATATTGAGGGAGTGGGGGCTTGTGGTTGTTCCTTATCTGCACTTTATAACCTTACTCTTTTTCCCTCCCTAAAATACAGCCTGAGTCTATGTAAATGGCTAGCATTTGACAATGTTCAACAAGAAGAGTAAACACTGTGGACCTGTAGATGTAGTTGGGAAACAACACCATTGGGGATAGCTGTTGCTGCTTTGTTGTCTCATACATTGGCCTTTATGTTACAGTTAATGCTCTTGTATGTTGTCTTTTTTTAAACTATAGTCAATAAAATTTCAACCCAAACATATTGGCAGTTATTATGTACATTTTTAGGCACTACAATACTGCCAAAAGTTGTTAAAAAAGCTTTATAGTATCAATATGTTGCTTTACACTGTGAATTAAGGAAGCAGTGAGTATTAACGAATTGCATTTCTAACTGGCAGGTAGCATCTGTTGCCTCATGTGGATTAAGACCAGCTTCTTTTGAAATGCATGGTTTTGCAAAAGGTATTACAGTCTTATCTGAGCTCAGCTCTGCTCAGCCACCACCCTGTGCCAAAGCTTTCTAGTCCCTCATTTGCACTTGCCTCGAGCAGTTCTGAAGATGAAACATTGAAGTCCTAGATCAAATAAAGTCTTTTTTTAAACTTGTCACATCTAAGCCATTCAGCTCAGAATATTGTGTACTCAAGGCGTATCTGTTTTTGATGAGACCTATGGATGGTGCCAAGATAATACATCATTAAGGGTTCAGAAGGAATCATGCAGTCACAGTCTTGGGTTGCATTATCTCATAAGACAGTACTCAAGTGGTCAGAAAAAAGGTTCTGACCCGGCCACACAGATTCAGAGATGACTAATGGGTTGTCTTGTCTGCTGTCAGGCGTCGTGTTGACTGGACATGATGGACTACTTATACTGCGGCATGCCTTGGTTTTTAATGTATGTACAAAGTGGGCAGTCCAGGCTCTGTGTCTAAGGCAGGAAGTTTAGTTTTCATAGAAGAGAGATGCTCTCAAAGGAGTTTACCACTGAACGAACTTTTAACTGTAACACACAGATCCTTTGTCAAACAGCTGTCATTTTTCTCTGCAGCAGCAAGGGTGTGGTTTCCTGTAAGCATGTAAGTAACAGTAGCAGAGAGGAGTGTTTAACAGATACTTCAGCAGCTCCTGATTAGTGGCCTGTGTTGCTGGCATCACCTCTCAGGAGTCAACAGTTGTCATCCAATCATGATATCCACAAAAAGTGTCTTTCTGCATTTACTTTGTGCTACGTCTTTCTGCCTCTCCCAATGGTGCACTTTTATCAAAGTTCTTCGCTTCAGAAAAAAAGAACATGGCTTTGTTGCCTTTTTATGTTTATGTGTTTTTTGCCTTTGGGAACAACTCTCCAGACAAATAAGAGGAAATATCTGTTGTCATAGGCAAATTGGACCAGAAACAATCTTTAATAAAAATCCTTTTTTTATCACAGATGCTTTACCTATCCCCCTTCACTCCTGCAAGGAACTTTT